>BSBK01006603.1:1145000-1412500 GCA_027943335.1 Chamaecyparis obtusa | reverse complement strand
CTTGTGTAGAGCTGCTATTTATGGAAACTTGCTATTTTTAGTAAGTTGGCCTTATGATCTCGGAATGTTCTGATTTTACATGTGGAGGTTCATCTTAGTCATATCAGCCTACCAACAAAGTTTCATGGCTAGATCAAGTCTAGTTTTGAAGATATTGAAGATTTTCAGTATTGGCAGCAGGGTACAGAAACTTGGAACTCAGTTTTGAAGGCTTTAGAGGCCCCAGATGAGGTCAAAAAATTGGGTGACGGGTGCTTTGTGTGGGTCAAGCCTGTAGAGTGCTTTGTGGCATTTCCAGAATGAGGTTATAATAGCCAATCGGGTCAACGAGCGATGACTTATGGTCTTCGAAAGTTGGGTCACCTGAAATGGTGAAAAATAATTTTTCTTCAAAATTTCTGTTTGGGTTTCAAAACTCATTTTGAGCTGACTTTGATGTAATAAATTGTAAAATAAAATAATTCTAAGTTTGGTCGGCCCTAAGGGCTAAATTTCTAGAACCTTCTTGGGTGGTGGAAATTGCCTATATAAAGAAGGCCCGCAGTGTTGTCTAGGGTAGTTCTGGGTAGTAGATCTGGGTATTGATTCGAGGCTTTGTCCTACAGAATATTGTAAGGGAATGCCCATGTGGCTTTGCATATTGTAATTCTGAAAGTTTGTAATTCCACATTTGTGGAGATAATAAGAAGCCAATTTTCTGTTCTTGCATATTATTGTTGTTGTTTCTCTATTTTTGTTATGTGTTTGTGGTATTAAGGGGAGCACCCTTCATCAACACTTCTTTCAGGGTGCGCTCAAGTTTCGTGGAATTGAGATGGAATTGGAATTTTTTAATACCAAAATTTTCGAATTCTATGTATGTTTTTAAAAAATGAAAATGGAATAGGAATTTTTTTTTCTAATTTTAACCCAAAATGAGTATATGGATCTTCTACCTCAAACCTTGGAATTGGAAAACCAATTCCAATTCCCTTTTCGGTAAATCAAATTTGATAAATTTTTCAAGTCCACATATTGTCCATTGATAGTTAGGGCTTTATTTTGGAAAAATTTATGGTCATGTCATGACTATTTTGGAGTTTTTAACTTGTTTATGATTTTGCATAGATATGATGGACAAATTTATGGTCATGTCATGACTATTTGCAAATTAACTTGGTGTTTTTTGGAATCATTTATTAATATATTGTCATCATTATATATTTTTTAGTATTTTCAATAGACACACCTCACATAATATTCTTATTGACTTAATAGATCCTACAAAATTAGGAAAATATATCACTCCTTATACATAATTCCTTTCATGACACGGTGTAACCATGTCCCTTTCTTTCATATTTGATGACACACCCTTGATCCTAGGTCTTTAGCATTTTTGGAGCTATATGTTTGGTAAAAAAATGATATTTTAAAAATTATACACTATTAATCTTAAATCCTTCTTAGAATTAAAGCATTCAACCAAAAGATAAATAAATACTTGGAATCATGGAAAACTAAACTTAAGGTAAAATTTTGATTAAAACTTTATTATTAACATTCAAAATGAAAATGAGCCTTAAAATATCATCTACACACTAGATCTCCACAAATACAATTATTGGAATTCATGAAGGGAAGAAACAAAGATACTCTAGCCTTTCAAATTATACTTGGTTCAAAAAATAAAGTAAAACACTATTAAAACAATGTTTATGAAAATGGTGGTAGATTAGGTCTCTATGTTATGTAAAGAGATATGTAGATTTAATCTCATGTTTGTAGAATTTTGTAAGAGTATGTGTAGTTGTGATATAGTTTACTATGACATAATTGACATAATATCATGGGATATACACTTTCACCATGGTTATCATGGATGTACACTGTGATGTTTGTGTTGGCTTCTTATGTTAGTATTGTAATATTGTAATGGGTGTATGAGATATTTTGATTGTGTAATGCCCAAAATTTAACAGGCAAAACACACCAATTTTTTTTAAACATTAAATTAGGTTTAAAGCTTAAGTTGGCTTCATGACATAATGGTTGTATACTAAGTGTAGATATGATTACATTCATTTGAGGGGAATCATGACAAGCGATTTTGAACTTGTCAACATCCCTCGCATGGTAAAACACAAATTTAAGGTTTGCATGACTAACAATAATTCTAGGTTATAACACTAATTTAAAATATGGACCTATTTTTTATTATTTAAATATTTATTTCATTAATTACCAAATCAATACTTAAAATTTATTTAATTAAAATTCCCCTTCTAGACTTTAGTACTTATTCGAGTAAATTATTCATTTATTTAATTTAATATCTTTATATTTTAACCCCTTGATTAACCATTGATTAAATGCAATTAATAATTAATACTAATACCCTAACCAATTTTTACTTTTAAAGGACAATTCTCGTATTTAAAATAAAATTCCTTCGACAAAATATCATAACAACAATTACCATTTAATCAGAGAATATTCCATTTTAAAATTTATTTTTTTGCTTAATGCTCGTTAATCACTACTAAAGTCCATTTAACTTTTAATTAACAATATCAACATTTAACCCTTTACTTGATAATAAAATTATCTTTCTTTAATAGATATTTTAATCATACCTTTTTAAAATAATTAATACTTCCCCAAAATATAAATCATTTATGTCACAAAGGTTTTATAAATAAGCTACAATAAAATTGTCCCTAAAAATTGTGTTTAAATTGGTGAAACAGTAAAAATATCCCACACAAAAACATCTAATATTTCTTTCTCGATTTAAAATTTACTTTTAACTAAATAAGATGGGGAAAAATGAATTTAAAAATGAAAGTTGTCTTTCACTCTAACCCTAATTTGGATTTAGGGTTAGGGTGAAAAAGACAACTTCGAAAAGGAACTTCATTTCTTCCCTTTCCCTCTCCCTTCTCTATCCCTTCCTCCAAAACCCTAGGCTAATTTTTTTGTTGAAAATCCACCATTTTTGCAAGTATGGAGCTGAATGAAGATCAAAATGACATGAGGGAGAAGGCATCAAGTTTATATGCCCATGGGCATATATATACATATATAAATACTAAGTGTATATAATAAACTAATCACGAAAAAACCTAGACTTTTGTGAGGTAATTGTTTTTTGGGTTTAGCATATTGTCAAGCCATTTTTTTGGGATGTTTTTAATGAATTTTTGAATAGATGGGGGTGGGGAGGCTATCAGCCACCTAAGCCCCTATGGTGAGTTACACACATGCAAACAACCAACAAAACATTAAAATAACTCACCACAAAGACTCCCCAACCAAGGCTTCCATAATGAGTCTCACAATGACCCTAAAATTGGGGTGAAGGTGGACCAAGAACCCTATGGGGAGAAATCAAAACAAATAAAGATCAAGCCTTCATAAGGCATGTAAAATCAACATCTCAAACATACTTTCCATAACTAAACTTTAACTCTTATGACCCCTAAGGCTTCATGCCATATTTACACCCTCATGGCCCCCAAATGCAACAAATAATAGCTTCATGGATCCCATACTCCATGTTTTCTCCATCTCCTCCTTGAGGAGAGACTCTACACCCATGGGCTGTCCTAAAACCCTTCACCCCCAAGGCTACTCTTCCCTCCCAAAGGTGAGTGGACCTTGAGATTCCCAAACACAAAGAAATACATCACAACACAAAAGAAAAGTTCACAACTCAAAACAATGAAGAACACCATAACCTACATAGCAACACAAAAATCAAATTTACTTCATACATCCACCATTATCACATACAAAATAAGAGCATAAAGGATATGAAGAAAGATCCACAAACCTAATTCCAAGCTTAAGGAAAGATAGTTGAGGAAGAGCTCCTTTTGTCCAAGCCTCCCTTCTTCCAAAGCTTCTCCAAATCTAGCCTAATCTGTAAGATAGAGAGTGGGTGTTGAAACTCTAAAAAATGGAGGGTCTCCACTAAAAAGGCCCCCATACATCTCCCTATAACCTCTAGGGATAAGGTAAGCCTCTCATTGGTTTTTCTTCCCTAAGCTTCTTACAACTTACCAAAAATGGATTCTAGAAAGGTAACTCAAAAAGTGAGCAAAGTCCTAGAACCCAAATGGAAGGGTTGTCTAACCAAGACCATGCTTCCAAAAGTATATTTTTTCCCATCTTGAAAATCCAACTTTTGGAAGGGTATTTTGGTCAACTAAGAGTTGTCCTAAGATTGAAAATGATCCTTACCAAAAGGTATACCAAGTGAGCTTCCTAAAAATGGCCCAAACACACCCCTAGGTACCTTTCTTACCTCCCAAAAATCCTCTAAAAGCTTACCCATGATATTCAATTGAAAATACCATACCTCAAGCTCCCTAACCAAGTGGTTCACATGGGGATTCTATATGGTACTTACCTAGGTTGGTGGACATCCAATCCTCAAGTGGACATGTCATGGCCACATGTACAAAATACAAGTGTCAAGTGACACACATATTTTACAATTCACAAGACACATGGCATTCCACTTGAGCACACACATAATTAAAATTACAATTTACAATTTGAGTATAACACATTCAAGCTCATACATTTACAAAATAATCACAATACTATGAGGTTTTGTCTCTTATTAGACGTAACCTTGGCTTGCACTGAATTCACATTGGCCTAGATTTGGTTCCCCAATTTATTACCATTGTCATATTCCCTGCACACTAAATCCAAACATCATTAGTCCAAGAAATATAATATACAACATATATGAAATAAATATCATTCAACTTTTAAAAAACATCTACGTCATCACATAACTAATTTGGAATTTACATCACATATTCAATTTAGCTTTTTTACTCATGAAATCATATGCACTCATAACATCATTAAGAAACTAACTTTCAATTCACAGTATAAATCTCGTAGCATCATAATTATATCAAATATTTATTTCCTAATTAATCACATAAGCAAATATAATCCATCACATCATCATAACATTCATTAAATCAAATTAACCATAAATGCAAATCCATAATAGTGTCATAAAGTAATCATCATGAGTATCATAAAATAATGTGCATCTAGAATCTAAGGTGATCAAATCCATGACATAAGGTGTCTAAATCCATAGTGCAATAAAAATAAAGTGCCAAATACTAGCTCTATCATAAGTAGAAACTGAAAAGCTATGACAGGCTTGGGGTGAGGCCTCAGAGATTGTAAGGACTTTAAGGGCACGGTGTCACTTTCCTTGCAATGAGAAGCTTGTACACTCACATCTTCTATTAATTTATTATTTACCCTTGTGATATATTTTGAAGAGGGAAACCTATTATCTCATTAAAAATATTCCACCATTATGAAGGTTACCCTGATCAATAATTTAATAGCATACAATTCTTGATTAGGATAAGTAATTTTTTACTTAATGCTATTACAAAGTTTTTAATCAATAAAAGGAATTTAAAATACTAAGTGCCTTTATATGTGTTCCTATTAGGGAGTTGGAATAATTCTTTTATCTTCTAAAGTTTATAAAAACACGGTAGATGGTATCTCTATGTTGTATATAAAGATCTTTGGATATGATTTCAAGTTGTTAGAGTTTTGTAGGATTGTAAATGTGATATGTTTAATAGTGTAGTTTACTATGAGATACGAGATGTAATGTCATGAGAGAGATATTTTTATTGTATTCATAATAGATATGATTTGACATTATTTTATTAAATGGTATATTAGACTTTTAGATCATTTAGTAATGGTGGAAATGAGATTTCATTTTAGTAACAAGTTGTCAATTAGAAACTATTTTCATTTATAAGCAGTGTCTTCTACTTTTCTCTACATATAATATTGTATTATTTTATTGTAATGATTTATGGTTAGAATGGAATCATGGTTTAATAATAGACTAGAAAAATGGTCCATTTTCTTTAAATCGACTTACTACGACATTTTTATGTGTTTGCATCTTTTCCTAGCACGATAGAAATATAATGCATATATAATGAAGTTTGTTGAGATTTTAAGAAGGGTACTATCATAAAATATTATGCGTTTATAGTGATGTTTAACATACTTTCATTACCCATGAATGGTATAACCTCATTACTAGTATGCTAAATATTACATGTTTGACTATCATTTAGGAAATGAGTATTTTTTGTTTCTTGTAATTATATAATCATTATCATAAATCCATAAAACCAAAATTATAGATTTATTGGCATAAGTCTTTCTCTTCATAATAATAGGATTATTGAAGAATGGAAAGCAAGAAAAGAAAAAAATAAAATAATTGAATATAACTATGATATCAACATTATTTTTAAAATAACAACAAATGAAATTTGACAATATTTATTCATTTTCAATAGCAATGCATAATATGTAGGGATTATATTCAACGGTCCACAATTTATATGCATGTCAAGAAGAGGAGTTTCAAACTCTAATTTGTATATGCATACATAGTTCAAAACATGGCATTGAGAAACATGACAAGTCACAAGGGATCATATGATCTTATGGCTTAGCCCTCAATTCAATAGTTTTAGCTTCTATACATATAGGTTAGTAATAGGTGATGTGAATTAAAAAATTAAAAGTTTTGAATGAAATATGATAACTTAATTCTATTTTTTGATAACATATTTTATGTTTTATTGTTACAAAGTCACCACTGATTATTAATGTGTCTTTTTTTGTAGTTAATATAGGGAGCATACACGTGGTCAATTTTAATTTTTATTGGTCTAAGTTTTAAGTAATTAATTTTAAATGGCAAGGATTAGTCATTAAGTATAGATAATACTTTAGCGTGATAGGAAAAAGATGAAATGTGAACAAAAGGTTAGAGCGTCCAACCTTACAATGAAAATGCACAAAGCTTAAAGTACACTGGATAATGACAACCATATTGATTGATGATTGGCCTATTATAAAAGTTACATAAATGTTTGTACAAAACATTAAATTTAAATGATTTATAAAATTATATTCTTAAGAATAATAAAAAAATAAAACCTTTTTCCAAAAGATAGCCATTTTTTTAAAAACATTTCTAAATCTATTTTTATAGTAAAAAATATTGAATAAATTATGAATTATCAAACATTTAACACTTAAAATTAAAAATTGTATGAAATTTGAACCTTAAACATTTCAATCAAAATATAATGATGTGCCACCCTCTAACCTATCCACAAGCCGCCCTTAAGAATTCTAGCATATAAACACCAAGCATCTCACTATCAACTATTTACTAAGAAATAGAAATATGATAGTAATGCCTAGTGCATATGTTGGCAATCGATTTGATTTTGAATGATCTCAAAAGATTGGGATGTTTTATCATATTTATGCTTTTAACAAAAACTTCAAACTTTGTCTAATACCTATCTCACTACAACCCCTCAAGTGACCTTCAAAATTAATTTGTGAAATTTGAAATCACCTCTTTCATATAGAATCAAGTTTTGGCATTATTTGTGGTTGGTTTTTTATATTTGAAACAAATTGACAAGGAAGAAGTTTTCATCACAACCATTTCAATATTGAATTTTTAATCTATTTTTTATTTTTCTTGTGAAGAACATTACATGTTTTATCTAGTTTTAAATTTTTGATGAAACACTCGTTCTAATGAGAGTTAAAGAATCGTCAACCTTATTTATATGTTTTTAGTATATCTATATTCTTTAAGTGATTGAAACTATTTCAATTTCATATTGATTGCTCATTTATGCATGCTCATAGTAGTTTTGTTACACATCAAATTTTCTATGAGAGAAATAAAATGATAAAAATTACACAACCTTGCCAGTTCTCTTACGTTTGTGTCCAATTTGATTAGATTGTCTTTTATGTAATATTTAAGGTATACATCAAATTTTTCTTGAGAGAACTACAATGATAAGAATTACAAACCCTTCTCATTTATTTGATGTTTTGTGTCCAATTTGATTAGATTGCCTTTTATGCAATAACAAGTTTTTGAGTGGTATAATCTTGTATTAATTTGTAAGTCTATACTTCCACTAGGTTCATTATGGTAGTCACATGTTTTGACCTCAAATTTGTAAATTAGAGCTTTCTCGACTTACTGCTATTAAACATTGTTAACTAAAAAAATACGATTATGTAGATTTATGTATTATGTTGTATTATTTAAGATCATTGATTATTCCATTTGAAATCATGATGCATTCCTTAATCTACTTCCACATCATCATTTAATAAATATATGAACAAAAATATGAACATTTTAAACTCTCTTACACCTCCACTGATTTTTAATATTTAATACTTAAATATTATAAAAAGATTCTAAAATTCATCATAAGTATAATTTTTAAAATGGTGTAATGATGTTTACAATATATTCATATAGGAAATAAAAATCCCTCTTTGGATTTTATTTCTTTTCAAGATTATATTTTGGAACCATGCTTTGTAAATGTTTCATCTCTAATTAATTTTAGAAAATCTTCTAGGTTATTCCCTAACATAGACTTCTCTTATCGTCTCCAACTTCGGCATCCAATTACACCTATATAATCTACATTGAACCTCCTGAGAGTCCTCCAAGTTCATCTTAGATTGCAATAGAAACTCCTTTGTTTGTCAAAATTCACTTGTAAATCATAATTTGCCAAGAGTAGTTCGATACCCTAGCCCATCTATAAAGAATTAGTGTTGCAAAAAAAATGGAGAGGAATTTACACCATCACTTATGCAACTTGTATTCCTTTGTCAAACTCTTTAACGCTTCCATCCAAAAGAACAACTTTAATAATGTCAAATGATATGTCATGTCCCCATTTTAAGATAGAATTTTAATAATAATTAGATAATAATTTTTATTTTTTTTTGATAAAAATGGCATCGCCAATATAATTTATTAACTACTTCAGTGAGGCTCTAGGAGGAAAGAAGCAGGAAGAAAACCCCCCTTCTTTGCTAGTACAAAATAAAATTTTATTATCCACGTGTAAGAGACAATACAAAGGACTACCAACCCAACCCAATACAGTCAAGAGCATCAAAAACTATAAATCCAAACTATATAGCCATTAACCCAACCTGTACAACCAAAAACTAAGATTCCCAACCCAAAGTCTAAATCAAAATGATAAGAAGACCATCCTATTGTGAGCTTCAAAATCTCCAAAAAACCCACAGCCCATTAACTTCTGGGGTAATTGGATGGCTGCAGGAAAGTACTTCCATATCAAACAAATCCAGCAAGTTGTGAGCACATAGTAACTAAAAAATGTCCTTTTGATCCCATTCCACTGACCCACAATCCAAGAACACACCTCTATTCATGAGCCAATCAGCCATGCGATTACCTTCCCTGTAGCAATGCAAAATTTTGAAGTCTTCAAATATGGAAAGAAGTTTAGAAACTTCACGAAGGATGTATTTGATTTCCCAATTGAAAATTTTCCTAGTGGATAAACCTGAAGTAATAAGTTGAGAATCTCCCTCAACATGGATATTCTTAATGCCAAGATCCAAAGCCCCCCGGATACCAGATAACAGAGCCCTTGCTTCCACCACATTATTAGAACCCACAGGTAATCTTCTCACTGATACCCTGATAATACAACCACGACTGTCCCTAAGGACCCATCCTACTCCCGAGACTCCTGGATTTCCTTTGGAGGATCTATCAAAGTTAAGTTTAACAAATCTTGTATCCGGGGGCTTCCATTTGACATCCCTTCTAATATCTTTCTTTGTCTTTTTACCTACCAAGACTCCCTTAAATGGAATATGAATTCTATGCCAATTGTTAAGTATTTTGGAATCTTGAGCTGTGAAGGTTGAAGATAAAGACTTGGACCTAGAGGTATAGGAGTTGACCATTTCTGAGATAGAAGCTTCGACAATCTGAATAACTTGATGAACTGTGCAACTTTCCTTCCTAAAGATCCTCTTGTTTCTCTCCCACCATAGACACCAAGAAATTGTTGCTGGAATGACCCTCCATATGCAAGAAAAAAATGAATCCTTATGGAGAAGTGGCCATTGGAAGAGAAATAGATGAAGCTAATTATTAAATAAATAATGATAATAAAATCATAGACTAATATTAATATTAAATATATAAATTTAAGAAATAATAATAAATTATTATTATTATAATATAAATAATAACATATATATAATCTATTATCAAAAAATAAGATTTAAAATAATTAGATAATAGTAAAATTACAATGAATGAATAAATAAATAAAATTTACTACAATGGATAATATTGTAGAAAGTATGTTGCCTTTCTAAATATGATTTAATAATAAATGATAATAAACATAAAATAAATATGTAAATAACTAGTATAATATAGATTAATATAAATTAACTAAATCTAATGAAAAGTCAAGAGATATGTAATAAAGAGATGTGACTCTTTCAAAATAAGATATAAAAGGGAGGAGAGTTCATTTGAAAGAGAAAAGGGGAGAGGAGTTAAAGAGGGATTAAAGGGAAGAGGAATGGAATGAGAATAAAATAAGGAAGGGACTTTTTCAAAGGGTTTTAATGTTGAAAGGATGTGACTCTTCAAAAGGATTGTAATTATGAATGGTTGTGACTCTTCGAAATGGTTGTAATTAGGAAGTGTTGTGACTTTTCGAAAGGATTCTGACTTTTTTTTGGAAGGACATAGAGGACAAATTAATCAAGATTTATAAATCATCATTGAATAAGAAAAAAAAGAAAGATAGTGATAATAAATAGTGTGATAAACATTAAGTTGCAGAGAAATACGAAAGGGGAAAATAGGCAAGGATACAACAATTGGTAGAGATATAAATAATGAGAAAAAAAACAATAGTCATTGATTAAGAGAATAGTGAGGATAAATATTAAATAATAAGAGACAATAAAGATTATAAATATATAGCACTCTGCCAAAAGAGAAGAAGAGCTTTGTATATAAAGGATAATCGTAGAGAAGAGGTATGTAGCATAAATTAAATATTTTTTAATAAATTAACAGTCATGAGAATTATTTTCATAGTGATAATTATTTTAGAGATATTACCATTTTGGGAATTATGATTATTATAGAGAGCAAGTTAACCTTGGTAGAGGGCATTCATTAAGAATGTTGAGTTTCTCTAAAAGAGGGCTCATAGAGACTAGAGGGCATTCTTTATGAATGTCAAGATTCCAAATTGGAATCTAGAGAGAGATTTATAGAGAATCTCTTAGAGTAAATATATATTGTAGTGGTTAATCATATGCATATGTTAGAGACAAGAGGCTTGGTTAGAGGTGGGATGTCTACCAAGTATTTATTGCTAATGAGTTCACTCATTAACAGAGATCCTAGAGGCCTTAGAAGGACACTCTCAATGCGATGGTTACCTAATTGAGAGTTATTCTCATCAGAGAATCAGACAAATATGTGTAGAGTCTCTTTCTAAGGATTAGGTGGATGTAGTATGAAATTAGTATTTAGATGATTTAATATTTATTTATCTTGTTAACTAATAATTGTTTTAATATTCATATATGTTGATATTATATCTTCATCTACTAACAATTGTTTCAGGCTTTAAGCATCAAATACTCAAGCCAGAAGCAGGGACATTACATGATATAATAGACGAAGCACACTATAAATAATTACATATGAAAGATAAACTTTTCCCACTAGAAATTAGCATCAATGGAGAAAAATGGCGTAAGACATCCAGAGATTCTAGCCAAAATTTCCCCAAATAATAGCTTATCGACTATTAAAATTTTAGTGCATATAATGTACTTATTTGTCTTGCATCAATATAGTCTAATGTTGTGTATGATTGTTTGTTAATTTATATTATTTCAATGTTAGTAAATTGGTCTATTTAAGAGTTTAATCAAAATAATTGATTATTTTCTAGCAAACTCTGAAATAGCATCTATAGACTCTACTCTTTAAAAAATATATATTTCATAGACTTAAGGGAACAAGATCTAAGAGATTGAAAACATCATAGTTTAGATCCATGCACCTCAATTCATATATACGTACTAAGATCTATTCATGATTGTCTAATTTTCTTGGTCATTAATAAATAAAATACAAATACATCATTTTCACTATTCAAATTCCACCTATATATCATTAATTTTTTTAAATTTATTTTGTTACATTACTTCAAATAGTTTTTGTTGTATTTATTAATCTTGAAAATATTATCTTATTATTTTACAAAAGATGTATATAAAACGGTTCTTTTTTCCTTTTTACTACAATAGACTTTGACTAAAATGTATAATTTACTTAATCTTTAATTATTTATATATCTATAAATAAAATTAATACTTCCCTAATGTTTATTCTAGGCTAATGCACATAATTAAGCCTACATAAAATCAATGTTCATTGGAAATAATAAAAGTGTGTAAAAATGTTACTTTTAAAGAATTTTAGGGATAGCTCTACTTATCTATTGGAATTATGGTGAAGAATACATTAAAATAAGTTGCCTTGGGGTAGGTAATAACTTCTCTTTGCTTGTACTTCTCCTTAAAATCAATTCAAACCATGGAAAATTTGAGGGTTTGTGTCAATTTTGATTTGCACAAATCTATCTTTGATGCACGAACTTAATTTGGCTATGTAATACAATTGTATGTGATATAATTCCCCTTGAATTTATTTATTTGATGAATAGGATATTTTTCTTATATGATAATTAAAATCAGACTATTCACAAAAAAAAGTAGGACATATGGTCACTCAGACAGAGCCCAGAAAGTTAACTAAAAGCCATAAACATGGGTTGAGCCCAAAAATAACAACAAACCACTTAAGCGACTAAGGCAATGCCTGTAAAAGGAAGATGATCATGATCATCCTTTTTACCCCTTACATTGGCAAGGTTAGAATTAGGGTTTGGAAGGGACCAACCTTCTTCTATCTTATATTCTTATTCATTCTCCTTCTTGGTAGGAGAAAAAGGCTAGAGCCAGTCACGAGAACCACTTTGAAGAAGTGGGCCAACCAAAATCTCTGCTAAAATCTAGCCAACCAAAATCTCCACCAAAGAATAGGGAACCAGGGTGTTAGTAGGCCATACAGGGGTAGAACCACCATGGGGTGGTGAAGTTGAACGATGGCATTGAAAATATCTTCTCTCGCCAGAAGGTTAGGGAGGGGTCTAGGACTATGACATATGCAAGTGACAAAATGAGGAACTGTGGCCACATGGTGAAGATCAATCATTGGAATTAACAAAAATATCTGATGACACTCTAGAAACTATACATGAGGCATTTTGCCAATGCTAAAGTAATTTTTGCAAGTGGGTAACTTCAAGAGCCACTTTATTTACTTGTACTTATATCTACATCATGACATTATTACAAATACATGCCTTAGTGTAAATTGAAATATTAATTCAAGCTAGATGTGAGTAAATAACAATGAATTCATATCTTTCCATAGATTGAAAGGATTTACATCCTAAAAGTATTCCAAATCTACAAAAAACTTGAATGGAAGTCTGGGTGAATCTACCTAAAAGATCATATGCAAGGACAAGTTTTCCAGCCTAAAGGGCCAAAAGAAATCATGAATCCAAACCTGATTCTTTTGGGCTCTTCTACAATACCAAAAAATATGAATGAAAGTATTAGGTTTCTTAGATAAAGGGCATTGATCATTTGGCACACCTAGATGCCAAATCTAAGAGCCCATAGGAAAGCCTTCGAAAAGAATACACTAGGCAAAGTGAGCCACCTTAGGCTTCAAAATGGAAAACTAGATGGTGAGAAACTTGCATTACTAGGTGGAGTGAGGGGAATGCAAGTGTCATCATTGGTTTAGGGTGCGAACCATAGGTAGGAGAGGAACCAACCAATGGTAGCCCATCTTGGTCTTGTATTTGCAAAATGAAGTACATGAAAACCATTGCTAGTATTTCCACCATAGCTTGACATAATAAATTTCAAGCTTGTGTAGCATATTCAGAGGCAGTACCAAGACCGCCACATCAAAATTACGTTGATCTTGGTGAGATAGAAGAAACTAGGCCTGAATATCTTCCCAGGTGCAAAGTCTCATGGTAACGCGGGAAAAAAGATCTCTCAGAGTGTGAATGTTGCATTAATGAAAATGAAGAGAATTAAGTCCAAGAAATCTAGATAATGAGATTCCCTCCAATTGAATAAGCGAAGACCAGTAGATATTGTGCTACTTAAAAGAAAATTCATCATGAAAATTGGCCCCATCCCAATGAAAAAAATATTTGAGAGCTTCCCAAGCATGCCAAATTCTTTTTGAAAAAAAAAGTGTCTTAGATCTGGACCACATCTCTCATAACCAAAAGGGTTTGAAATCAAATCCCCTTCTACACTGATCTGTGAACTAGATAGCTTAAAGAAATACAATGCTTGAGAATAATTTCCTAGGACTTATCATAAAAAATGGCCCTAATGACCCATTTAGTACACAAGTCTAGACCTTGATTTTGGGTGGATAGAAGGTGGAGGCCTCCAAATTACCTGGGAAGGCAACAATATTTCCAAGCAACTTTGTGAAATCCATGATGGTCAGCTCTAGAAGCCCATAAAAATTCCCAAAAAATCTTTTCAAGTTTACTATAAGGGGCTTTAGAGGGAGCCCAACCCATGGAATAATACACATGAGTGGCTGCCAACACCTTCATACAAATATAGAATTTAACAACCAAAAAAAGTGGTTTGGTAATCTAGTAAGCAAGTTTTTTTGTCTATCTAGGCCAAAATTATATTTTAGAGGTCAATAGGATAACTCTAGAAATAAAAAATAGATGCCTAGGAAATGAAATATTTCCCCAGGTTGGATCCACTTCCACCCATAATGGAGAATCCAAGGTTGAATAGCCAACCTAGAAGCTTGACAAAAGTTGTCAACAGAATGAAGATCCACTTGGACATTGTCTCCATCCTTAATCAATGTGAGGAAACAATCATCAACAAAGTTTCCATTGACAAGTTGGTAAGGTGACTTAGGTAGGGGAACTCCCTTGACATGACCAACAAAAATGGCAGAGACCAGAAGATAGCAAAAAACATTGACTGTAAGAACATATTGTGACAGGGCCAAAGGACAACCCTAGTGGATGGATATGAAAAGACCAAAAGTAGAATATTGTTGATCATTAATGGTAATACAAGTAGAGGCATCACCAAAAATAATTTTAACAAATTGAATAAAGTGAGGTCCAAACCCAAGAGCTTCGAATATTGTGAGAGTAAAATTCCACAATTTGCGATCATAAGCCTTGCAAAGTCAAAAATCACATTCTTCTTGGAGCGATGTGTTGGTTCCCAAATAAACAGATTGAGAAATCCTCAAACTATGCCAAATTCCTTCTATAGACTTCTCACATGATCTAACCAATGAACATGATTAACCAATTTATGGTTGAATTCTCGTGCACTTCAGACTCTGTAGGACATAGGAGGGTAGACCTATTCTCCAACCATATCTCAAAGTTGAAGCTTTTTATAAAATATTAATTGTGATCCATCTTCTACTTCTAATCCCTATCCCACAATGACATATACCTATGATAGAATGACTATTTTGTTGATCACTTGATTACTCTTATCTACTTTCTCTCCCACTCATACTTTATTCCTTCTATTTATCTGATTCTACTTAGTCTACCTCTATGTTGTTTTATCTACTCCTACTAAATGTAAACTTGATGCTGTTAAATATTTATGTTTTTTATAGATCAAGACCAATCCCTTATCCTTATTGGGTATAGAGTCACCTCTCCTAAAACCCCCATGCACAACTTTGTGAGATAGTATTTTATCCTTTAGATAAACTATCAACCATTCAATCCTATCAATGCAAGATTATTAAGTACACCACACACCAATCAGTCTAATTAAGTTTAATTTGTCTTTCAGAATGCCAATCGGATAAGAAATATAAGGACAACAGTTCACAAATGCCTCTTGATATTCGAATCAGTGTGAAGGACAAATAACACCTTTGCATAAGTTTTAAAAATGGTAGTTAATTCTTTGAATTAATATCACAAAGGGACAATTTGATAAGAAAATAATTCCATACCACAATTGTAGAAAATAAAACCGAGTCTTTGTATTGCTTTGAAAATATGTTTTACATCTTTTATGTATTGTAAAATCTGAATTCTTCTTCTCTTTACATTTTACACCACACATATATATGTGATTGAATGGTCTTCACACCCCTTTAGAGCAAAAAGACACCACCCTATTAAAAATGTTTTTGAAAAATTAATTAACTAATTAAATATTAACCACCTATCTTTTGGATGTGGGTTTGGTCAATGACCCAAAAAAGCTTGTGAAAATCTAAGATGTTAATTAGAGCTTGGAAATCCAATTTTATGAACTAGGTATTTTTTATATTTTCAAATTTTCATCATTTTCATCCTTTGAAGATAGCATGTTTGCAACATGTCAAAATTACAGTATTTCTAAAGCATATTTTCTCAGGGATTTTCTTATTATAGAATTCTTTTTTATTTTCAAACCTCGAAGCAATTGTATCAATCTATCTTGTGTAATTTGAATTCCATTATTCTCTATCTCCATGATTCTCTTTGATTGACTCACTTCCTTCTCAGGAAATCCTTAAAGGTTAATCGTCACTTGTGTTCTTCTAATTCATGTATTGGCTCTTTTAAATTTGAGCTCGTAAGCATTTAATTCTCATCGCACTTCAACATGTGTTTTGTCAGTTCGTAATGCAAGCTGTCACTTCCATTACATATAGCTGACACCATCTAATAAATTCATCCCAATGAGATAAATACATTTTTTCCATATCACAAACTTCCTTATATGTTCTTTGTGAAATAGTGATAAGTTCGCTACTTCGCGCAATCCGTTTTCATTCCTTTGAGAAATAGTGAAGGGTTTGCTCTATCACGACCCTCATTTTTGTTGTAAAACAAGGTGAAGAAATGTTTCAATAAGAACTTAAACTGATTATTCATGCAAATCTAAAATCAAATATTAACCCTTAATAAAGTGATTGTAAACTTAAAAGAACAACTAGAAAACCATTGCACAAAAAATACCAAATTTATGAGGAGAAACCCATTTGGGAAAAAATCCCACCATAGAAAGAGACAAAAGTATGTTACTAATCCAATAAAGAATACAACATCAATACACTTCTCTATAGACCCGTGTAGAAAATATGGCAACACTTCGTTACCCTATAAACTGAACAAAAATGAAATGTTAATAACTCTAACTCAAGGCCCCAATTTATAGGAATTTGTGAGGATGAATGTACCATTGTGGTATCACAAAAAATCAAGAAACAAAACCACCTATAGAAACCTCACATTCACCCCTAAAATAGCCTCTTACAGATTCTCTTACAAATTTCATAAGCCATCTCTCATGCATGGCCACCCATGTAAGGAATTTGTCATAAATTGTCATAAGTGTTGTCATAAAATCTTATGACATCGGTCATAACTATCATAGATTCTCTTAAAACTTCTTGCAAGTATCCAATTACCTCAAAATATAGGATTCCAAGAGGGGACACCTAGTTATGTTGTCTTTTTCATAAATGACAAATGGTAAAAGTAACTTTTTCTTTTCATGGTCTAGTTCACCACCATTGGTTAAACGGTTCAACCTCATATGGGTAAATTACAAAAGATGTTTAAGAAAGTAATAAATTAAGTATTTACAAGGTTGATGGCACCTAACTCCTAACATTATCCCACTTGACATCATACATTGTAAACTACCCCATAGAGATACAAAAATATAAATCAAGTACAATGATCAAGGCCCATGGCCCTCTTGCACCAAGAGAAATTATCCACGGTTACTAGCTTCATGAGAGAATCTACAACATTATCCTAAGTATCAAATTTTTCAGTCAAGACCTATCCTCTTTCAACCATTTCTCGTACAAAGTGATACTAAACATCAACATGTTTAGTACGAGCATGAGACATAGGATTTTTGGCCAAACATATGGCACTTTGGCTATCACATCCAATTTTCATTGTCCTTCAATCAAAACCAATACCATTACCAAGTCTCTATAACCAAACTTCCTCCTTAGAGGTATGTGTTGCAGCCATATACTCTGCTTTGGTGGTGGGCAATGTAACTATAGGTTTCCTTTTACTCATGCAACTCACTGCACTTCCAAACAAAGTAAAGACATAGCCACTTGTGGACCTTCGCCTATCCAAGTCACTTGCCCAATCTGCATCAAAAAAACCCTGTATGTTCAATGACTTGTCCACATCATCGGTACCATGATAAACCAAAAATAAGTAGAGGTACCTTGCAAATATCTTAAAACCCTTTTAACAAAAGTCTAATGCTCTCTACCAGGGTTGGACATAAACTTACTTAGAACTCCCACTTCTTGGGCTATATCTGGTCTAGTACAAACCATTGCATACATTAAACTACCAACAACACTAGTATAAGGAACATTATGCATATCTTCAAAATCATCATCAAATTTAGGACACATGTATGAACTCAACTTAGTACCAACTGGAAATAGAATACTCATTGGCTTTCAGTCCTGCATTTGAAATCTCTACAAAATGGTGTCAACATACTGATGAAAGGTGGTCCCCACAAACACATAACAAAAACAAAGAAACAATTACAATTTGCAAGAACAGAAAATGGGCTTCTTATTATGTCCACAAATGTGGAATTATAAATTTAAGAATTACAATATGCAAAGCCACATGGGGATTTTCCTTACAATTTTCTATAGGACAAAGCCTCGAATTATTACCTAGAACTACCACCCAGAACTGCCCTAGAAAACACTATGTGCCTTCCTTATATAGGCAATTTTCCATCACCTGAGAAAGTTTCAGAATTTTAGACCTTAAGGCCAACTACCCCTAGAATTATTTTATTTTTCATAATTATTACATTAGGGTCGGCTCAAAATAATTACAAATTTTATTTTTAGGTAGTCCAACTTCCGGAGGCCATAAATTTTTAACCGTAGCTCCGTTTGGCTATTATAACCACTTTTCAGAAATGGTAGGACCTATGCCTAACTAGCGCAAGCTACAGTCAACTAGGGGTTGATCTTGATTCAGAGCCTCTAAGGTCTTCAAATTTGAGCTCAAAGATTTTGTACCCAAAAACCTCTATAACTTCACCAATATAAATGATATGACAATGAAACTCGGTTGGTAGGCTGATATGACTAAGATGAATCTCCAGCTATGAAATCAGAACATTCTAAGCTCATCTGACTAACTTACTAAAAATAGTAAGTTTCCATAAATAGAAGCTCTACATAAGATATCCCTTATTGAAAAAGAAACCAGAAATATTTTTGGGTGATGCAAGATTGCCCTTACACCCAAGATACTCCTGCATCAGGCACACGAGGTAATTTGAGAAGTGACCCTGTCACATCTCAGGAGTGCAGAGGAAAACCAAGATGGTCAACCTCCTCCCTTGTCAGCCATGATGAATCTTCTATAGGTTGTCCTTTCCATTTGATCAAGTATTCTTCATATGTCATATTCCTTGTGCGTCTACCAACACGAATATCTAGTATATTCTCAATCTCCTTGATAACTGGAGTATTTGCTGGAATACTCCACTGTACTTTTGTGATCTCATCTTCAACACCCCCTTCATGATACTCTTCTAGATCTGAAATGTTAAATACTGGTAAAATATTCAGCTCAGTAGGCAATTCTACTTCATAGGCATTTTCTGAATCATGCTTCTTTAGTATTTTACATGGCCCAAACTTCTTCATTTTCAACTTGTTATATGTACCTAATGGAAATCACTCCTTCCACAAATGAACCATGACTTCATCTCCAACATGAAATTCCTTATGCCTCCTTTTCTAATCTGCCTTAGCCTTATACTGCGCATTCATCTTGGTTGTTAGCATACAGTTTTTTCCCTCTTCTTTAAATTAACCTAATGCTCTTTCAAAGAATAAAGAGAAGAAAAGAATAACTCAATACTAACAAATGAGTTACTAAAAGCCAACTCTCTACAAAGTCACAAGGTGTAGCCCCTCGCTAGCAAATTTTCAATATGATTTTATTAACAAAGAATGAATAACATGCATGCCTTTAAGTAGAAAACACATAAGGAAAAACACTCATTCCATCACCATGAAAAGAATGTGCAGGATAAAAGAACATTCACTTCTGACATAATCAAAAGATTCACTGCTTAAAACCAAATCTATCCACTAATTCCCTCTGTTGCTTCAAGCATAAAATCAACCAATATAATAGTCAAGCCTTCTTCAAATATAATTTATTTCCACAGGAAAACAAACCATACTTTGATAAATAACAATATCTACCATTCCAAAAGCTTAATCACATATATAAAACCATAGGATAGCATATATGTTCTATTATATCAGTTTGAGAAACTTAAAACATAGACTTCATGAAAATAGTTTCAAAAATCTCAGAGAGTCGAACCCTTAATCAGTTTAAAGTTTTGCAATAAATAGCCACGTAGGGCCTTCATAACTAACTTCATAAAATTGTCTTCTTGAAAGTAAAATAATTCTAAATCTAAGAAACTACCCTAGCAATAAGCATAAAAACTAGACTGGGACTCAAAAATGCCTTTCAACTGCTGCCAAGTGTCCCTGACGGTTACAGAGCTGAGGCTGCTACAAGTCGCGTTGCTTTCCAGTCTTTGAATGAGGTGGTAAATGCGGATATTATTGGCTGATGTGGCAAACCAATAAAATTGATCCTATGCTTCCAGACTTTACTTTCCCTATTGAGCTCGGTAACCTTTTCATTATGCATGACCAAATGATTTTGCTACAGAATCATCATTGATTCTATCCACACAGCTTTTGTAAAATGTTCATCTATAGGTGCCTTCATGCTTTTGATTTCATCAAACCAGTTGCCTATGTTTTTGATTACCTACTCAACCTGCATATCGGACTCCCCTTGAGCCTCCTGACACCGCTCACTAATCCATTTTATATCACTAGAGAGGATCTCCTTTATTGTTTTTAGCTCTTTCTCAAGGTTCCTAATTTCAGTAATTCCTAGGACCATTGCTTCATTTCTCCAGTCGATACACTCTTTTATGACATATAGGACTTTATCATCTAGCCCTGGCACTGCTTTCTCCTTAAGGAACTTCTGTAAACCATATTCTTCAACTTCTTCAATCCAATGAAGTTCTCTAACCCAAGTAGTCTTTTCCAGCTCCCATTCTTCGATCCTGGCTTCCATCTTCTTTATTAGGTGCTCTCCTTCATTATGGGCTTGACCTAAATAATTTAACATTTTGACAGTCTCCGATTTCACGCGCTCAATCCAGTCATCAAAAGCTTTGCTCACTGCTTTACTCCTCTGAACTTGATCAAGGAAACGCTGGTTATTAGCGGACTTCATGTCAATCAAAGCAGGCATTTCACTTAGGGGAAATGGTTCAGGATGTTGAATGGAATTTATATACTAAGCCATACTCTTAATTACCTCTTTCAAATCTTGTTTATCCCTGGCGTCTTTCCAAACCTGACTAGCGATCTTTTTATTTGACACTTCAAAAAATCT
This sequence comes from Chamaecyparis obtusa, assembly GCA_027943335.1. Classification (NCBI taxonomy): domain Eukaryota; kingdom Viridiplantae; phylum Streptophyta; class Pinopsida; order Cupressales; family Cupressaceae; genus Chamaecyparis; species Chamaecyparis obtusa. The sequence goes on along the minus strand of BSBK01006603.1, from coordinate 1,390,943 downwards.
CATATCAGCGGCTCTGGTATCCTTTCCCAAATCTACCTTGGATACTTTAAAATCCTAGGCTGAGGCCTCTTCAACTTTATCACCCATGGGCTTTGCAATTTCTGCCACCTAGCAGCCACTACCTTTGTCAAAATCAATCCTTGATTCCATCTTTGGCTTCTTAACCTTAGATATTTTCCCCAGATATTTACTTACCACATCTTCAATAGGCATTGATAGAGGAACAATGTTCCTTTTCTTGGTTATCAGGGTTTCTAACCATGGTGGAGCAATAGAGGATTTATTTTGTGTGTCATACTTATTGAGAAGCGCTAGTGAGTCCATAGGAGTGTTCCCTATTTCTTGTGGTGTCTATTGATCATCTGTCATCTTAGGTACACTGTGATCTTCTATTTTTACTACTTTAGGATCAGGATCTGAAACATCTAAATCCACGATGATGCTAGGAATAGCTTTTTGCTTCTGAGATCTTTCCCTCACCCTTACACTTGACCAAGTCACTCGGACTTCAGGTTCAGCTAGGTGTTGATCTTGAACTTGAACTTGAACTTGTGGAGAAATTTGTTCACGTTCAGGTTCGACTTCAGATTTGGCCTTCCCTGCACAAGGTTGATTAACACTTAAGTTAGTCAAAATAGAACTTTTCTTTGTTGAATGCTTCTTTTTTATTTTCGCTTGTCCTCTAGAGGACTACAAAGGAGTATCAGAGGCTCTTCTAGTTAACAACCATGCTTCTGTTCTCTCAATCACTCTTTCCATTTTATCATGCAGATCATCTTCTTCAGGCTTTGACCAATCAAATTCAGGGATGGGAAGAGCTTCAACTTTCTCCAAATATAGGGAATCTAGAATATCAGCTTCACTGTCTTCCTCTATCCCATACGTGTTCATATTCAACCTGAAAGTAATGATTTGTGTGAAAGTGAACCGAGACCATAATCTTTTCCTCACCTCCAATTCATCAGGGCAGCCAATCCAAAAATCTTCTAGCTCTAGGAGATGCATAAAGGTCTCTGGTACATTGAGATTTGCTCCTGCAAAGCCTCGGTAGTCAAAATTTACCCTAGGAATATAAGTTTGTAAACAAAAAGCATTCAGCTCCTCTTTCACAGCCAAAGCATCCTGGAAACTCTTACATCTGTAATGTCCTAACTCAATCAGGAAGAGAATACCTGAAGATTTTCTTGTGGTCCCAACCTTCTGCTCAACTAGAACCAACTACCTACATAGCTCCATTAGGACTATATCATCTAAATAGAACCTAGGGAGTTTGAAGGGTTCTCCATCAAATGCACCTACCCTTAGATAAGTAAACTTTAAGAACTGAATGAAATGATAGTCGTACACATTGATTACCTGCTTGGCCTCTTCAAAAAGTCTAGAATTATCTTTACCTCTCAGCTCAAACACCAAATTTCTTGAAAATCTATCATTTACTAACTTGTAGACACTAGGAAACTTCTCCTTTCGTAGGCATGTGAAATAATCATACACCCTCATATCGTTTGTCCACACCTCATGAGGCAACCCCTCCCAGGCTTGGCAATAGGCTAAAACATAAATTAGATAGGATGACATATAAAATGCAAACAAATTAGTAACATTTAAGAGTTCCTTATGAAGCTTCTCCGCTATCAGGTCTGCCCAGTCAATGAATTTATCCCCTTCTATAATCTTCTGAATAAAACAAAACATCCAATTTTCCCAATGAAAAGCATGTGAATTCCCTTTTACCCTATTTAGGAGGAGTACCATATCGGCTATGTCCTTTCGGAGGTGCTCAATTGTAAGAGGTTTTGGTAACCTAGACCTACCTTTCTCTAGTTTCGTGAGCCATACTTGGGCTATAGAAGAACTATACCTTTTCTTCTCTACATCATACACCTGTTCTGCTTCTACAAACATCCATGGCTCATATGGTTCTTTCTCTGGAATTTGCAAGGCTGCCATTATTGTTTCTCTACTGATTTTAACCAAAATCTCCCCTGAACCATCTCTAATGCACCTATCATTTGCATCATATTTATTAGCACATTCCAACACCAGCTCGTGGAAAATTAGAGCTGAGGGAAAAGCAGCTGCCTCTAAAAGTCCGCTTCCTAATAACTTCCTAGAAATGTTCCTTCCGAAGAAGTTTGGACTCTATCACAGAGCTCCCCAAGATTTACATTTAACAAAAAGGTATCTCCTATTTCTGGAAGGGAAACTAGCAGATGTGTTTTACTCTCTTCTTTAGGAAGTTTCAGATGAAATAATGGCATCTTAACAATATCAAGGGAAAAGATTTGCAACATAGAATGAGCCTCTATAATCTGAAAACTGCAAAGAGAAAGAAAAAACTCACCACTTTCCTGCACATAATTTTCTGCAAATCCTCACCACCAGTTCCGTCGCTCCTTGTCCTTCTCCAGGCAAAAATAACTTAACAAAGAAGCCTTAATCAATCATTTATTCACAAATACCGTAATATCTCAAAAATCTTGGGGGCGTGCTTGTAATAAATATCATAACTGAAGGAATGATTGATTTGATAGGCCAAGCCACTTCTTAATTTATCTACCAAGTATTTCGGCATGAAAATCTCAATTCCCAAGGAAAGTACCCGATCCCCATATCTACATATTAATTACTCCCTCTACGTCACGCTGTCATTTCCAATCTTCACATGCATGAATTATCCAATCAGATAAGACAACCTTTGTACGACAGTTTCCACTTTTGAACAAACACTTAGAGCGCTACAAAATAGAATTCCTCTTTTTGAAAACTGGACAGACCCGCTGACTTTCTCGTACATAAGCTATCTTTTTACAATCATGAACTTGAACTTGAACTAACTTAAGGTTCTAGACTAGGTTCAAGTTTAAGTTCATCCTTGAGACCGACTGACCTTTTAAGAAACAAACAAATATGAGTATTAAAAGACTTAGAAGTAGGAAATGGTTTGTACTTGAACCTGAACCGATTTCACAGAAGTTCAACTTCAACTTCGACTTGAGGACTTTCACTTACTAAGACTACACCTGAGGGTTTTGAGAAAAATGAGGGTAACAACTGGCTCTGATTGGGGACCAAGACTGCTAAGGATCGAGGAACAGATCTAGAATCTCTTTTTAACAAGACAATTTTCAACTTTATTTAACTGGGCTAACTCACCACAACAAAAATTCTACTCCTAAGACACAAGCCAAAACTTTATATACAAGCAGGGAGAAGAAAAGACTTACAGCTGGTAAAGCTTGAGATCCTGCCCATTATAGGAAAGAGGTAGTTCATCTCCATCAATATATTTCAGCTTGAATGCATTCAGACCTAGAGCTTGAGAGATCTCAAATGGTCCCTTCCAGAGAGACTCAAACTTACTGTGTGCTCCTCTTGGCTCTTGACGTTTATCCCAAAGAAGAATCTTATCACCCACCATGAATTTTCTTGGCCTAGCATGATGATCAAAGATCTCCTTCACCTTCAGCTGATGACTGGTAATGTGATCAACTAACTCTTCCCGCTCTTCTTCAATTTTTGATAGATACATAATCCTCTTCTCTAATGAATTTTGGAAGACTTCATTCTCCACACATCTTTACAGTTTGGCAGAAGCTAATTCTAATGGAAGTGATAGCTGAGCTTCAACTCTGAATACCAATTCAAATGGTGTCATACCGAGAGCTCTCTTTGGAGAGGTCCTATCCACCCACAATGCCTCATATAACTTTTGGGGATCGAACCTAGAATCTCTGGTTTCACAGACCAGGATTGACATTCTTGTATTTTAATGATCAGCCATGGTGTTGCCTGCTGACGTTATTCCTGGTCAATAAGAACTTCCTCCAGTTTTGCAACCGGGCCTAGAGTTTTTTGATACTCAAGAGGATATAATTGTTGTAGTTGACAGAGCAATTCAAAGGCCCTGAGAATAATTGGTTCTTTATTTGTTTCATTTCATCTTCAATAAATTGGCCGAGAAGAGATTTACCAGGGGAGATACAGCAAAAGGTCTATTAGATTCTAATTTGAGGATCTAGCTAAGCTTAATTTTAAACCCCAGACTCCTTCTAGGTGAAGATAGTATAAGAATCCCAGTAGGCCTTCTTCTCCCACTAAGTCTCCTCCTATAACTACTTTTAGTTCTTTGGTCTCACCAGGCACTGTAACTCCTTTTTTAGATTTGACAACTTTGAACTTCATCTTACCCACTATGGCACAAAATCAGCCCTGGGGTGCTGATGTAGGACCTTTGAGTTTAGGTGCAAATCTTGGAAATCTGCCTAAAGGTCGTGAAATCTTACCCAAATTTAGTGGTTATGGAAAGAAAACCCCTGAGGATCACTTGAATGCTTTCAATACAGCATGCAGAGTTTTAGTAGTGGGCACTGCTGATGTGGCTGTCAGGCTTTTTGTCTTGACCTTAACTAAGACTGCAGCTGAGTGGTTTCACAATTTACCACATGCTTCCATTACCAACTGGGATTCCATGAAAATAGCATTTGAAACTAGGTTTAAATCGGCTGATGATGCAAATACCCTTTTGATTCAGTTAAGTCAAATGAAGAAGGAGATTCAAGTGCCCATGAGAGAGTTTGTGGCAAGATTTAACAAGGGAATTCAAGTGATTCCAGCTGCAAGTAGACCAAATGATGAAAATCAAAAGGGTTTCTTCTTAAATGCTATGCCTCCAGATGTTGCATTTCCTTTGAAACGAGCTAGGCCAGCTAACTTAGTAGCTGCCCAGAACCTTGCCATTGAACTAGAGGATGATCTAATAACAAGTGGCAAATGGAGAAAAGATGTTCAAGCATCCAGCTCTCAACCCTCTACCTCCTCATCATCAGACCCTATAATTCAAAGAATGATGAATGACTTGATAACCATCAAGTGACAATTGACCAAAACTACCAATCCTTATCAAGATATCCCATGCAAGTATCCAGTTCAAGGATCTTCAAACTCAGGAAAATAGTTTAACTTACCCCCTGCTCAGCAGAGATTGTAGATTGAACCCCCACCAAATAAAAGCAATATGTGTGTGTTCCATCTAATTGATGAACATGAGGGAAGTACATGTTCAGAAAGCATAAGATATGCACAATTAGAAGCTGAAAAAGAAGTAGCAGCGAAGGTGACTATTGAAGACATATCCTTTGAGGTGCCTGGCGACTCTGGAAACTTTTACTTTGAATATGAATCCAACTCTAAAAGGGGGGGAGACATATTGGTAACCTTAGAGGATACCTCTTGTTCAGTCTTGACAACAAACCAGCGTGGAGGAAAGGTGAATAATTGGTCAAATGTAGCAACTAAAGGTAGTGAAGGGCAAGTCAATGATCATCCAAAAATTTTGAAAACAGGCACTCCGGAGGAGCAAGTTATGAAAAGGTTTGAATCTGATTCTCCTTTTAGTATAGTTGATTTTTTTAAAACTTCAAAAGTGCAAATTTCTACTACAGAATATTTGAAAATGAATCCTCGGGAGTTAGATAAATTAGTTACTTATGTCAAAGGTCCTTCTACCGAACCTAAGGTTCCACAGACAAACAATGCATGTTTTAAAGGATAGCCTAAAAAGAAGAGAGATACAATTGAACAAAAGCCCATCAAGAAACCTGCTCCTAGCATTCCTTTTGGTCTGAAACCTGAACCTTTCTATGTGTCTCTGTACATTCATGGTTTCAAATTAAATAACTGTATTATTGATTCAGGGGCTTCAGATAATATTATGCCTTCATTTGTGGCCAAAGCATAGATCTTCCTATGACTGATACCTTTGGACACTGCTATTCTATGGTCAAATTAAAGATGCCCAGGTTGCCTTGGCAGCTTTTCCAGATAAGAGAATGAAATTAACCATCTTAGTAGCTAATATTCCAGCCAGCTATGGTATGCTTCTTAGCAGAACCTTTTGTCAGGATCTAGGTGGCGAAATAAAATTGGATTGGTCTCAAGCCATAGTCCCTATAGGCAATAAGAAAGTTACTCTTCTCCCAGAACCCAAATCCAAATACACAGTTTTCCCCTCAGAAGATCCTAAATCCTAGATATTGTATCAAGAATCTGAGTTTGCAAACTATGTCATTTTATCAGATGTTAGTCTTCCAAATCCAATGATTACAGATGAGGGACTTCTTTGGACACTTGAATTTGATGGCAATTGTTCTTCTACAGGCTCAGGGGCTGGAGTAGTCCTCATTTTCCCTGCTGGACAAAAATTTCCTTTTTCATTCAAACTAGAATTAGAGAACACTAACAATACAATAGAGTATGAAGCTTTATTGTTAGGTATAGAAGAAGCCAAGAAGAAGGGGATTAAACTTTTAAGAGCACGTGGTGATGTAGAAATCATTGTCAAACAAGTCAAGAACATGTTTTCAGTGAAAAATGAGAGACTAAAACACTACAGAAATAGGGTATGGGATGAACTCGAGTGGTTTGAAGCCTTTTCAATTGAAGTGATTCCTAGAGAGTATAACTCAAGAGCTGATGCTCTTTTCGGGTCAGCATCCCTGCTTATACCACACCCAGACTTCGTAGATGATCATTACACCATTGAAGTCATTCACAGACCTAATGTTCCTAATAACTCCTCTTCCTGGCAGGTGTTTAAAGATGATGCTCACATAAATGAGTTTCTACAGGGATTAGATAAGTTCTCAACCAACTATTATGAAGGGTCAGAGTCTAAATGTCATGAATTTTGTCCAGGGAAGGAATCTGGTGCTTCAGTGGAGGTGATACAACTTAAAGGAAATTCTATACCCAAAGGATTAGTGGAGTTTGAGAAGTTTTTTGACAAGAGAGACTGTTATTTGAATTCACCTGACATCCCAGACAGTATTCCTTCAGGTGAATACAAAAAAATTAATATTGGCGATGAGTTCAATCCCAAAATGGTCAATTTAGGGGTATGTTGTGATGAAGATGAAAGAGGCCATTTCACCAAGTTATTGAAAGAGTATGGTGATGTATTTTCTTAGACTTATGAAGATTTGAAGAACTTCAGACAGGGGCAGTTTTCACACCATATCCCTTTGAAGCCTGGTACATCACCGTTCCATCAAAAATTGAGAACATATAATCCAAAGGTGGCAGATGCCATTTTTAAAGAAATTAACAAGATGCTTCAAGCAAGAATTATTTTTCTGATCCATCATTCTACGTGGGTGGCCAACATTGTTCTTGTATGGAAATGCAATGGAGAAATCCAAATATGTGTGGATTTTAGAAATCTTAATCATTCTAGTCTCAAGGACAACTTTGCTCTGCCCATGATGGATCAAATTCTCCAAACTGTTGCTGGTTCAGAGATGTTGTCACTACTTGACGGCTTCTCAAGCTACAATCAGATTTTTGTTGCAGAAGAAGACCAGCACAAAACAACCTTTACTACACAGTGGGGCACATTTGCCTATAAGAGAATGCCTTTTGGCTTAATTAATGCTGGAGCCACATTCCAGAGAGCTATGAATTCTACTTTCAGTCATTTGCTAAACAAGACCATCACCATTTACCTAGATGACATGATCATTTTCTCTAGGAGGCATAAGAAGCATTTGAAGGACTTGAGAGAGGTTTTGCAATGATGTAGAGATCATGGTGTTTCCTTGAATCTGAAGAAGTCAATCTTTTGTGTAACAAAGGGTAAGTTGCTGGGCCATTTAGTTTCCAAGGAAGGCATTAAAATCGACCCAGAAAGAGTCAAGGCTATCCAACAATTGTGCTTACCTGTTAATCAGAAGGGAATCAAATCTTTTTTTGGTCAAGTTAATTTCTTAAGGAAGTTTGTACCAGATTTCACTGAAACATCAAGACCGATGGTAGATCTGTTAAGTGAAAAGTAGAGTTTTAAATGGGATGAACTAGCTATTAAATCATTTGATAAGATTAAGGAAGCCATAGCCAATGCTCTGACATTGATACACCCAGATTTTAAAAAAGATTTTGTCATTTACTGCTATGCATCAGAGCACACGATGTCTGGTGTGCTATTACAAAAGAATGATAATGGGGAAGAAGTGCCCATCTCCTTCATGAGTGTGCCACTTAAGAAACATGGGCTATGCTACTCACAAATAGAAAAATAGGCATTCATAGTAGTAAAAGTAGTTAAGCAATTTCGATACTACATACTTCATTCACATTCTGTGGTCTATGTTCGGAATTCCGCTGTTAAGACTATCCTTACTCAGCAAGAAGTTGCAGTGAATAACAGGGCTAGCTAGGTTGCAAAGGTACAAGAGTTTGATCTTGAAATTAAACCTACAAAGCTAGTGAGAGGACAAGGCCTATGTAAATTGATGGCTGAGAACCAAGAAGAACAAAGTTTACCAAATTGCCTATTTGCAATGACAAATGACTCATGGTTTTCAGAAGTAGCTTTCTTTCTGACCTATGGAGAGCCTCCAGAACATTTATCAGCTAAAGAAAGAAGAAATCCTCTGTTTCTCCACCATGGTTAGAAACTCTGACAACCAAGAAAAGGAACATGGTTCCTCTATCAGTGCCTATTGAAGATGTGGTAAGTAAATATCTGGGGAAAACATCTAAGGTTAAGAAGCCAAAGATGGAATCAAGGATCAATTTTGATGAAGGCAGTGGCCGCTAGGTGGTAGAAATTGCAAAGCCCATGGGTGATAAAGTTGAAAAGGCCTCAGCCTAGGATTTTCAAGTATCCAAGGTAGATTTGGGAAAGGATACTAGAGCCGCTGACATGAGATTTTTCAAAGTGTCAAATAAAAAGATCGCTAGTCGGGTTTGGAAAGACGCCAGGGATAAATGGGACTTGAAAGAGGCAATTAAGAGTATGGATCAGTATATAAATGCCATTCAAAATCTTGAACCATTTCCCCTAAGTGAAACGCCTGCTTCAATTGACATGAAGTCCCCTGATAACTAGCATTTCCTTGATCAAGTTCAAAGGAGTAAAGCAGTGAGCAAAGAATTTGATGACTAGATTGAGCACGTGAAATTGGAGACTGTCAAAATGTTGAATGATTTAGGTCAAGCCCATAATGAAGGAGAGCACCTAATAAAGAAGATGAAAGCCAGGATCAAAGAATGGGAGCTGGAAAAGACTACTTTGGTTAGAGAACTTCATTGGATTGAAGAAGTCGAAGAATATGGTTTACAAAAGTTCCTTAAGGAGAACGCAGTGCCAAGGCTAGATGATAAAGTCCTATATGTCATAAAAGAGTGTATCAACTGGAGAAATGAAGAAATGGTCCTGGGAATTACTGAAATTAGGAACCTTGAGAAAGAGCTAAAAACAATAAAGGAGATCCTCTCTAGTGATATAAAATGGATTAGTGAGCGGTGTTAGGAGGCTCAAGGGGAGTCCAATATGTAGGTTGAGTAGGTAATAAAAAACATAGGCAACTGGTTTGATGAAATCAAAAGCATGAAGGCACCTATAGATGAACATTTTACAAAAGCTGCGTGGATAGAATCAATGATGATTCTGCAGCAAAATTATTTGGTCATGCATAACAAAAAGGTTACCGAGCTCAATAGGGAAAGTAAAGTCTGGAAGCATAGGATCAATTTTATTGGTTTGCCACATCAGCCAATAATATCCACATTTACCACCTCATTTGAAGACTGGAAAGTAGTGGGACTTGTAGCAGCCTCAGCTTCGTAACCGTCAGGGACACTTGGCAGCAGTTGAAAGGCATTTTTGAGTCCCAGTCCAATTTTTATGCTTATTGCTAGGGTAGTTTCTTAGATTTAGAATTATTTTACTTTCAAGAAGACAATTTTATGAAGTTAGTTATGAAGGCCCTACGTGGCTATTTATTGCAAAACTTTAAACTGATTAAGGGTTCGGCTCTCTGAGATTTTTGAAACTATTTTCATGACGTCTATGTTTTAAGTTTCTCAAATTGATATAATAGAACATATATGCTATTCTATGGTTTATATATGTGATTAAGCTTTTGGAATGGTAGATATTGTTATTTATCAAAGCATGGTTTGTTTTCCTGTGGAAATAAATTATATTTGAAGAAGGCTTGACTATTATATTGGTTGATTTTATGCTTGAAGCAACAAAGGGAATTAGTGGATAGATTTGGTTTTAAGCAGTGAATCTTTTGATTATGTCAGAAGTGAATGTTCTTTTATCCTACACATTCTTTTCATGGTGATGGAATGAGTGTTTTTCCTTATGTGTTTTTTGGTTAAAGGCACACATGTTATTCATTCTTTGTTAATAAAATCATATTGAAAATCCACTAGCGAGGGGCTGCACCTTGTGAATTTGCAGAGAGCTGGCTTTTAGCAACTCATTTGTTAGTATTGAGTTATTCTTTTCTTCTCTTTATTCTTTGAAAGAGCATTAGGTTAATTTAAAGAAGAGGGAAATAACTGTATGCTAACATTGGTAATGTGCTTCCTTACCTCCTCATGGATGTTCTTCAAATGTTCTACAAAATCCTTAGCTTCAACACTACTTATCTCTCCTTTGTCTATCTTCCTTAATTGAGATGCATTTCTGGGACTAATTCCATATACAAACTGGAATGGTGATTTACCAATGCTCCTATTGATAGAATTATTGTATGTAAATTCCTCCTATGGTAAAATCAAGTCCCATCCTATTGGCTTATCTCCAACCAAACATCTCAGAAAATTCCCCAAACTCATATTCACCACCTATATTTGTCCATCAGTCCGTGGATGATGTGATGAACTAAACTTTAAATCTATCTTTAACTTCTTCCACAATGTGCACTAGAAATACCCAACAAACTTAGTGTCTCGGTCTGAAACTATGCTCTTTGGCAAACCATATATTCTCACCACTTCTTTGAAAAACAATTATGCTACATGAACAACATCATTGGTCTTCTTGCAGGGAATGAAATGTTCCATTTTTAAAAAGCTATCAACCACCACAAAAATTGAATAATGTCCCTGTTGAGTCCTTGGTAAACCAAGAACAAAGTCCATACTGATATCCTCCCATGGCTTCTCTGGTACAGGTAATGGATGATACAACCCTATATTTTGTTTTACTCCTTTTTCCATTTGACATACCTTGCAACTTTGTACAAACTTCTTGACATCTTGCTACAACTATGGCCAATAATAATTCTCACTAACCAAAGTAAGGGTTTTATGTCGACCAAAATGTCCATCCAATCCTCCATTATGCTTGTCCTTGATGAGATTCTCCCTCATAGAACTTTGTGGAATGCACAAATGACTCCCCTCTGAATAGCATACCATCTCAGATGATGAAATCCAACCACTTTATTCTGTCTAGAGTAACAGGTTATGTACAAGCTTTCCAAGCTTCACCAAAATCAAGATCCTCTAGATACAAACTCTTGAGCTCCTTGAACCCAACCACCTCAATCTACATCTCTGTCAACAAAAGTTGCCTTCTGCTAAGTGCATCTGCAACCCTATTAGACTTTTCACTCCTATGTTTCAAAACAAATGTGTAACTCTACAAAAACTCGACCCATTTCAAATGTCTTTGATTCAACTTTCCTTGACTATTCAAATATCGCAAAGTTTTATGATTAGTATACAAAACAAACTCCTTAGGAAGAAAATAGTGTCTCCAATTTTTCAATGCCTGAACTATAGCATAAAATTTCCTATCATAAACATAATATTTCCTCTTGGCATCATTTAACTTCTCACTTAAATAAGCAACAAGTTTACCTTCTTGGCTCAAAACAACATCTATTGCATTACCACTAGCATCACAATCTAATTGAAACACCTTATTCAAATCTGGAAGTGCTAAAATAGGTTGTTCTGTAACTTTTTATTTCAACAATTTAAAACTCTTATCTACCCCTATATTCCAACTAAACTCTTTGCTATCTCCTCTTATTGTTTCAGTCAAGGGTCCACAAATACTGCTAAAACTCCTAATCAAATTTCTATAAAAGCTAGCTAAACCATGAAAATAGCTTACCTTAGTAGCACTCCTTGGATTAGGCCATTCGAGGATAGCCTTAAATTTCTCTGGGTCCAGTTTTAGACCTTCTGCTGAAACTACAAATCCTAGATACACTAACTCCTTCACAAAACTGCACTTCTTCAAATTAAACAACAATTTCTCTTCCTTTAACTTCTCAAACACCATACGAATATGCATTATATGCTCCTCCAATGTCTTACTCATGAACGTGCTCGATGCATTGGTTATCCCAAAAGGAATGACTAATGACTCATGCAATCTTTCCTTTATCTTGAAAGCAGCCTTCCCTTCATCTCCTTCTCTAATATGAATTTGATGATATCCACTTTTCAGATCTTTGAGTAATACACAGATGCGCTCAAAAAGTCCATAATATCATCCATTTGTGGCAATAGAAATCTGTACTTGATTGTGATCTTGTTTATTACCCTAAAATTTGTACACATCCTCCATTCTCCATTCTTCTTTGGTGCCAATACTGCTGGTACATCACATGGACTCAGACTCTCTTGAATCAACCCCGTCTTGAACAACTCATATACTTGTCTATTCAACTCCTCACTTCTTGTTGTGTCATTATGTGTGTTGCCTTATTTGACAAATTGGCTCCTAGGATCAAGTCCATCTAATGATTGATCTTTCTTACTGGTGGTAATCCATCAGGCACATTATTAGACAAAATATCTTGAAACTCATTCAACAGATCTGCAACTTCTATAGGTACATCTTCTACTTCCTCTTTACTAGCTTTTGGAATTATAGAAAAACACATATGCTCATGCCTCATACCCTCTAGGAAATTTCTTCCATCAACAAAACTTGTTCTTTCATTACCACATACCTTTTCTTCTATGTCCTTCAATGGCTTTAGATTATGTCACACTCCATCCTTTGTAAGCAAATAGTTATTCACATGACCATCATGTACAACACACTTGTCAAACTGGCATGACCTACACAACAACATATGCCATGCATCCATAGGTATGATATCACATAGTACCTCATCATGGTATCCACCAATCTTGAAATTTACTAGGCACTATTCATTGACCATCACCTTGTGGTCATCCTATACCCAAGCGATCAGATATGGATGTGGGTGTTTTTGCCTCTTGAGCTTTAACTTTGTGACCATATCTTCTGATACTAAATTGTCAGTGCCTCCGCTATCGATAATCACATCATAACATTTATCCTCACACTTGCACCTAGTGTGAAACAAGCTCCTCCTTTGCTCAAGTTCATTCTCACCACTCAACAAGAGTCTTTTGTTAATTAGTGTTTCTCCTCTTTCAACATCTTTAGAATGTGATGATTTGGTATCTTCATCCACATGTGCAACTCTAGCCTTGCCTTTAGTTCTCCTATTTGTCCTTCCTTGGCATTGATGACATTCATGTTCCCTATGACCTTCTTCTCCACAGTGAAAACATGTTCCATAGAAGCCTTCTCTTCCTGATCCTTGTCCTCTTCCTCTTCCTCTCAAATCTCTATTATTCTGATCATGGAAACGATTGAAATTGTTTCCTCTCTGATTTTGACTGCTACTGTCCTCATCCTTCTTTTTCAGATCTTCATTTTGGCCTCTATATGACCATCCACTAGATCTTACGCCACAACCTCTTCCACTTTGTCTTCTCTCAAACTTCTTGTTCAAATTTTCCTCTACTTTTAGGGAAAACTGGTATGCCTCTTTAATATTGTTCATTCAAACCAAATTCAACCTCTCCTGAATGGTTTGCCTCAACCCATTAAGGTAGTAGGAAACTTTCTCCTTATCAGCTTCTGTATGATTTGTTCTAATGAGGATTTGATAGAACTCCTCTGTATACTCCTGAATAGATCTCCCTGATTGCTTCAAACCTTGCATTTTCTTTAATAGATCAAGCTCATAATCAACAAGAATGAATTGTCACTTCAATTTATCTACCATCTGATCCCATCTTATGATTTTCTCCTTTCCTCTATTATTTCACTCCAACTGAATCTCCTACCACCAGATCTTCGCATGACCCTTCAGTTTGGCCTTCGCAAACTTGGCCCTATTAGGATCCTCAATATCTTCATAGTCAAAATATTCTTCTAATTTATTGATCCAGTCGATCAACTCTTCTGGGTTAAGATTTCATGCAAATGTAGGAACCTCAATCTTAGGTCTTTTCTCAATCGTGGCAATGGATTGAAAAGGCCTTTCTTCCTCTTTGTTCAAAATTTTTCCTTCTCCTTCTTGATCAAAATTTCCTTCTTCTTTAGCTTCATCCTCACTTCCTTGTCTGACTGTAAGATTCATTCCTCTGTGAATCTCTTCTTGCAATGCTCACACTTATCTCTGGAGGGCTCTAACCTCGGGTGACACACTGCTAGCTCTTCCACCATGTTCCCTTTGTGGGGGCATTTTCACTCTTATCATTGAAACCCTAAACTACGGTCCTTGTGTAAGCTGCCTCAAATTTGGCGATCTGTCTACACACTCAAGAACTCTCACTTTGATACCACTTGATGAAGGGTGTTCCCCACAAACACATAACAGAAACAAAGAAACAATAACAACTTGCAAGAATAAAAAAATTGGGCTTCTTATTATCTCCACAAGTGTGGAATTACAAATTTCAGAATTACAATATGCAAAGCCACATAGGCATTTTCTTTATAATTTTTTTGTAGAACAAAGCCTTGAATTATTACCTAGAACTACCACCCAGAACTGCCCTAGAAAACACTACAGGTCTTCCTTATATAGGCAATTTTCCACCGCTCGAGAAAGTTCCAAAATTTTAAACCTTAAGGTCGACTACCCCTGGGATTATTTTATTTTTCATAATTATTACATTAGGGTCGGCTCAAAATAATTACAAATTTTATTTTTAGGTAGCCCAACTTCCAGAGGCCATAAATTTTTAATCGTAGCTTTGTTTGGCTATTATAACCACTTTTCAGAAATGGCAAGACCCGATCTATAATATTTAACTAGCGTAAGTTGTAGTTAAGCAGGGGTTGATTGTGATCTAGAGCCTCTAAGGCCTTCAAAATTGAGCTCAAAGATTATGTACCCAAAAAAATCAACAACTTCACCAATATAGATGATATGACAATGAAACTCAACTGGTAAGCTGATATGACTAAGATGAACCTCCACCTATGAAATCAGCACATTCTGAGATCATATGACCAACTTACTAAAAATAGTAAGTTTCCATAAATAGAAGCTCTACACAAGATATCCCTTATTGAAAAAGAAACCATAAATATTTTTGGGTGATGCAAGATTGCCCTTACACCCAGGATGCTCCTGCATCACATACTTACTCTAACTTTACCAAAAAAATTTTTGAGTTTGATCCTTATTGATTTCCATCCTAGGAATATATCTAGCATCCCCCAATTCCTTCATATCAAATGTGCTAGAAAGATGAGTTTTAAGCTCTTTAATCATTGCCTTGATGTTACCAATAAACAACATGTCTTCAACATACAAGACAATAATTAATAAATGATCATCAATAATCTTAATGTAAACATAATGATCCTCTTTGCTTCTAATATAACCCAAATTTAATGCAAAAGCATCAAACTTATGGTACCACATCCTAGGTGACTATTTCAAACCATATAATGAGTGTTTTAACCTACAAACCAAGTTTTCTTTTCCTTTCTCAAAAAAATTGTCTGTCACATATAAATCTCTTCTTCAAGATCCCCATGCAAAAAAGAAAATTTAACATCCATTTCTCTATCTCAAAATCACAAGCAACAACAATAGATAATAGGAATATAATAGAAGTTAACTTAGCAACAAGAGAGAATATTTCATCGAAATGAACTCCTTCTCTCTGGGAGTATCCCTTGGTAACCAATCTAGCCTTGTATCTCTATAACTGAACATCTGCTCTAAATTTCTTCTTAAATACCCACTTGAATCCAATGGGATTTCTTCCTTTGGGTGAACTAACAAGATCCCAGGTGTCCCAACTATCCAAAGCTATCATCTCCTCTTGCATGACATGTATCCAATATTCACTTTATTCGTAAGAGAGTACCTCCCTATAAGATCAAGGCTCATCATCATTACAAAGTAAATAAAATTTACAACGGAAATATGGTGGGCTATACCTTTCAACTATATTTTTTTGTCTTGTGGACCTTCTCAAAGGTGGAGTAAGAGGTTCTTCCTCATGTTCTTCCTCATTATGATCAACTTCTTTTGTCACAACTGAATCTTCTAAAATTTCACTTGAAATCTCTTCTTCTTCTCCATCTTCTTTTCCACCCCTTTGTTTTTTCACATGTGCATCTTCTTTCTTAGTTTCAAAATGCACTATCTTTGACTTTTCCTTTGGTTTCTCTTCACCCGAGTTAGCTCTAAATTCCCTAAAAATCACATCTCTAGAAAAAAACATTTTTCGGGCTAGAGGATTCCAAATCTTATAACCTTTTACATTCTCACCATATCCTACAAAAATGCATTTATGTGCTTTGGATCCAATTTAGATCACTTCTCTTGAGGCACATGAACAAAAACCTCACAACCAAAGACCCTTAAATGTGAAACTGAAGGCTTTTTACCAAACCACATTTCATTAGGAGTTTTATAAACAAGAGCTTTACAAGGAGATATATTAATCAAATAAAACAGCTTCTGCCTAGAAACATTGATCTATCTTATCACTAATTCACATGCTCCTAGCTCTTTCCATTAATGTATGATTCATTGTTTCTACTACCCCATTTTGTTGGGGAGTGTAAGGTGTAGTCTTTTTCCTAATGATTCTTGCATGTTTGAAAAACTCACCAAATTAGCTAGAGCAATATTTACCCCTATTGTCAAATCTCAATACTTTTATCTTATAATCTGATTTCTTTTCAACCATTCCCTTAAGTTCCTTAAATATAGTGAAAACTTTTGATTTTGAATGCATAAAATAAATCTAAGTATATCTTGAGACATCATCAATGAACGAAACATAATACCAAGATCTATTCAAAGATTCAACAACCACTAGACCACATACATCTGAATAAATAATCTCTAAAATTTTCTTAGCTTTATTAACTCCTTTTGGAAATGAAGATCTATTTTGTTTACCAAACACACAATGCTCACAAAAATCACTCTTACTAATAGAATAATCATACACCCCCTCAACTAGTCTCTTAATTAGAATGGTCTTAAGACCTTTTTCACCAATGTGACCCAGTCTATGGTGCCAAAACACATACATTTATTTGTCCTAGTTACAAAAGATGAATTACAAAGAGTAGAAGCATGCAACTTAAATAAAGCCCATGTTTGAGATCCTTTAGAAACTACCAAAATTCCCCTTACCAACCTACAATCAGATTTATTAAATGTCACATGCATTCTAGAATCATTCAACTTGGAGACTAAAAGTAAACTTCTTGTAAGATCTGGAATATGTAAAATGTTATCAATGGAAACAATCCTCCCATTACTAAAACACCACTTTACCTTTCCTTTTCCAACAATCTTCACTGAGGTGTTGTCAGCAAGAAAACTTCTCCTCCATCATATTCCTTATACTAAGAAAAAAACTTCTTGTGAGGAGTCATATGGTAGGAAGCACCTGAATCAACAAGCCAGACATCATTATTAACAAAATTAGTTTAAATAAGTAAAGCATCAGAATCACCATCATCTGAGGACTTATCTATGGAAATATAAGTGTTCTTTTTCTTATTTTTTCACTCCTTCACATGCCCTCTCTTGCCACAATTCTAACACTTCATTCTACTATTTTTGAGGGCCTTAGAACGTCCTTTTGACTTATCTTTCTTCTTCTTATTTCCTTTATCCTCTTTCTCCTTAGGCATTCCTCGCACATAAAGGGCATCTTGGGAGCCAACATTCATAGTCTTCTCCTCATCTCTTCTGAGAAAAGAAGAGGAACTATACTTTCCATCTAATGCTTTCAAGCACCACTACACATGGAAACAACTAGATTTTCCCAAGAATTAGGCAAAGAGAAAATAAAAAAGATACATTTATCTTCATCTTCTATCTTAACATATATTGAAGAAAGCTAACATAAATCAAATTAAATGCATTGAAATTTTCAGCAATAGAGTCACCCTCTTTCATTTTTAAAGAATGCAAATTCCTTTTCAAATATAGTTTGTTAGATAAACTCTTAGTTTGATAGATATCACCTATTTTCCTCCATAACTTGTAGGTTGTGTCTTCTGTCGAGAAATTTAGGAGGATAGAGTCAAAATACATAACCAAATGGTTCTTCATGCCTTCTTGTGTAGCTTTTTCCACTTTGTATCCGATAAGGTAGAACCTTCTGATTTATTTTCTTCCAAAATAGGAAACCATTGATCTCTCTCTTTAAGGAGATCCTCAACTTTCAAGCTCCACATCTCATAACCAGTACCATTGAAATTCTCAATATCTTGATGAGAGGTGGAGGCCATGGTATACAACCTTTCTTAGATCTTCAAAATACCACAAAACAAAAGCTCCCACTATAGCAAAAAACCTTCAACACTTAAAGAGAAAGGTGTCCCTCCCTCAACAAAATCATTAGCTCTGATACCAAATGTTTTAAAACAAGGTGAATAAAGCTTTCAATAATAACTTAAACTTATTATTCATGCAAATCTGAAACCAAAGATTAATGCTTAATAAAGTGATTGCAAACTTAAAAGAAGAACTAGAAAACCATTGCACAAAAAACACTAGATTTACATGGAGAAATCATTTTGGTAAAAAAATCCACCATAGAAAGAGAGGAAAGTATATTACTAATCAAATAAAGAATACAACAAAAATACACTTCTTTGTAGACCCATGTATAAAATCCAGCAACACTCTATTACCCTAGAAACTGAACAAAACAAAAATGTTAATAACTCTAGCTCAAGGCCCTAATTTACAGAAATTTGTGAGGATGAATATCATTTTGTTATCATAAAATAGTAGAAAACAAAAACACATGGAAAAACCTCTCTTTTTTGCCCCCAAAATAGCCTCTTACAAAATCTCTTATAGTTGTCATAAGGCATCTCTCATGCATGACTGCTTGTGTAAGGAATCTATCATAAATTGTCATAAGTGTTATCATAGAATCTCATGAAAGATATCATAACTATCATAGATTCTATTAAAACTTCTTACATGTATCCAATTACCTCAAAATAGAGGATTCCAAGAGGGGACACCTAGCTATTTTCTCTTTTTCCTAAATGACAAATGGTAAAAGTAAGTTTGCCTTTTCATGGTCTCTTTCACCACTGTTGGTTAAATGGTTCAACCTCTTATGCGTAAATTATAAAATTTATTTAGGAAAATAATAAATTAAGGATTTACAAGGTTGATAGCACCTAAATCCTAATAATTTTTTCCTTTTGCAAAATGGTGACCTATTTCGTTATTTCACAATCGTCCATTTGGTACCTTGTGAGATAGAGATGATTTCACTATTTCATACTGATGACTTTGTTCTCCCGCAATATAGCGATGACTTCACTATTTCAAAACCTTTGTCTTATACTTGTGCAAAATAGCAAAAAAATACATGAAAATGGTATATTTTGTAGTTCGTGTGATTTATGGAACATTTTGAATATTACAGTAGTGCTCATGGGGATTTGAAAATAGATATAGGAGTACCTTATTGTGGGGAAAATCAAAAGGAACAATTGATTTGTTGAGGAAGAGATGATTTATTGAAATATATACTCATGAGAATGACCTATTTGGAGGGATTTATGAGATGCAGTATAAAGGGCTTAGTACTCTAGGAATATGTCAAATTTGACTCTGCGAGGATAACAATGAATGTACACCTCTATTTATAAGTGGCTAATATGATTTTGTGGAGAATTTACTTGTTGAGAAAATGATTCAAGAGGTCATTATTAGGGTTTTCTTCTTATCTAAAACTCCAAATTTTACAAAAAATTAGAGCTTCAATAGCGGATCTTTCTGGGGATGTATGTTCCCTATGAGCATAGTGAGAATCAGACTATCTCTGATAGAAGAAGACTGGGTACCTTATCTATTGGGATATGGATTCACTACAAATATTATTTCAAAAAAACTAAATCACACTTTATGTGGTGGTCTCGAGCCACCAAAAATATAGAACTAATACTTATCCCTATCAAAAATCTTGTTTTCATCACATTGTATTAGCATCAATTTGAAAATAATTTTGTGATATTCTTGGTAGAAAATGATGACATATCTCATTAATCTATAAGGCTCAACATAATCATAATTGATATGTATCTTTATTTCAAGGATATGTTGAGAATCATGATTCAACTCATAACATTCTACTCTTCCACAATTTACATTATAGCCCCCTTTTCCATCAACATTCATGAAAATACATATCTCTAGCCTTAACAAAATTTTTGATTTAGTTACAACATCATTCATACTCTCAAAAAGATTAGTACTCAACTACAAATTCATTTGTGATAAAACACTACTAGATCTATGATCATTGTTCTTGTTTTGAAAATCAAGCAAATTTACATGTGAATATGCAATATCAATAGTGTTCAACCCATTATAGCCTTTTGTTTTCTTCTTCATTACTATCCATGCACTCACATTGATTTTTATATTGAAAGTATGACCCATGAGTGGAGGAGAATGATCATAGTTAGTACCATTACTTGAATGAGTTCCTTGTGTTTGTGGCTTACATGCTTCTGTAGGAGGAATTTCGGTGTCATTATCTAGAGTTCTTTGATTTGAAGTATCACTTATGACTTCAATTTTATCATCACATGATGCACATGAATTTATTTCATCTTCGTATAAGTCATCTTGATCACATGAAATAATTTTATCTTCCTCATATAATGGATCTGAGAATGCATAGAAATCACCTTTGACCACATCATCACAATATTTTGTATGATCCTTTTCCATTGTCTCATCATATAATGGAAAAAATTTGAAGTCATTTTCGGATGTACTTTCTTTTGTATGCTAATCATAATGTATACTTTCACTAAATGCATGATCTTCTTGAGAATTATTTGCCTCTTCATCTTTATCAATAACATAGACTTTCCTCTTATCTTCAAAGTTAGATAGGAGTAGATATTCCTCTTGTTCATCCAACATCTCATAAATTTTATTTGTTATCTAAATCATTCTATTATTTTTTTCATGTTCATCCCCGTGAGCTTGAAAAATTTTAGAATTACTTTTGTGGACACACCTTTGATATTCTTTATCCAATAAATCTGAGATTTGTTCAATACTGATAAAATTTTCCTATTCATCCCCTTTATTACTGACATCTATCTCTATTTCAACACAAGTTTCATCATGGTTCTCAAGTATGAGCACTTCTTTATCTTCCTCATGACTAGTGCATTCCTCTTCCTTACTATGTGAATCAAACAAATGGTACCATTCTAGATTGTCAAAGTCAACTTGTTTTGAAACATCCCCATTTAGGTATTCTTCTGTTAGAATAACTAAGAGGGGGGTGAATCAGTTAATCATTGTCCCAATACAAAATGTATAATCCAAAAACAAATACTTCAATTTCTACTGCTCGGTAACTTAAAATACTTTTACTGTCTGTGCATTTACCGATTATCAATCTAAAACTTATAACAGTTACCGATCAAATCAAATATGCAACATGTAAATATGACATCAAAACTAACATCACAATCAACACATAACATAAGAGATTTAACGTGGAAACCATGTGAAGGGAAAAACCACCTAGGACCAGCAACCCAAAATATTCACTCTTCTGAAGTGAGGTTGGTGAAGACCCAACCCTGTTAAAGTTTACAAACACACTGTTAGGTGTGACCTTGTTAGAGGATTTAAGACCAACCGTTATCTTCCAACTAGCAATAACTTTGGGGTTGATAGGATAATAATGCTCATTCTATGAATGATACATAATAAGACTTTCTTAGTCCACTCGGTTAAGAGATTTGACTTTGTAGAATGGTTAAATATGTAATAGTAGGTGATTTGACTTAATACAACTTCAATTGCAAATTACACATCAATGTTCAGCTCATACAAATCTCTCTGATCAATGTAACATTTCTGATTCAACAATATATCAACTTATTGTCCATCGGTAATCACTCTCTATCGTTCAATAATGCTCTGCAGTAGGGTTCTCCTTAACCAGTATGATTAGAATCCATGAAAACTTGTTCACGTGATGATTCTGCAGTTTCCTTCTCTTCTAGCATCACACTCATTGTGAAATCTCCAATCTCTTATATAGACATGTAAACTATTTTATTCTGCTCCATCAAATTTTTCCGCTTAATCATCTTTGTTGATTTTGCCTCTTAAACATACCTCGACACTTGTGTCAATAACACATTTGTTTCTCATCCTTTAGATCTTTCCTGAATTTTGTTAGTCGTCAATCTGCGTAACAAACTTTATCTGTTACCTCGAAATCATACACTTGCTAGCTCATCAATCTTATTAGCTAAACTAATCATTTAGTTCATTCTATTCTTCTCAGTTAACAAAGAAATGTGTTGTTGAACACAAGCTTAGTTTACACTGTGCTCGGTATACACTACACTCCGTCAGTGTATACTGAAATGCTTCATCAATCGACAACACTGCTTTAGATCTTTCAGCTCTTTTCCTCATCATATATGAATGAAACATAATCAAGTCAATAACATAAAGTCATAGACTCATCAACAAGTTACTTAGTGTATTCTTTAGCCTCATCTGTCATATCCATCTTCCTCATGTAGATATTTATGTTTTTCATCTCTTTCACTCCTTCACTACAAATGTTTCAGTATAGTAACTTACAAGATAAGTACTGTCAAACTAGTTGACATCAATGACAACATAATACTGATTCAAACATATTACATATCTAATCAATCTTCTCGGTGATATTAAATCATAGTTTCTTCAATCAGGTTCTAAATCAGTTGTAGTTCATCAATCTCTCCCTTTGGCATTGATGGAAACTCAAGAAATATGAAATATACCATACAAATACCAAACATGATTCTACAACTCTGTGAAAAAATGTTGTAAGAGCTCTCCCTAGCTTAATATGTTTAATCACTATGTTACTCAACAATATTTAGATAATTCTTCAGATTTGCTCTTTTTAGCTCTCCTGTTCCTACTTCTGTTCTCAGTAACTGATCTTCAATGCTCTCCCTTTCTTCAATTTGTCTCTCCCTCAGATAGTTCTCACTGGTGCATATTGTTTCATATGTTTCATATTGTTTATCTCTCCCTTTGACAACAATGCCAAAGAAACAAATAAACAAACAACTCTTTAGTAGCCAAGTAACTCTTTGTTATTTGGTGCATACTCTGTATCTTTGAATACTGATATGCCAATCTGTTCCAGTACCTTTCAAAACCTTAGACATGATCCAAAGTGTGAACTATGCTACATCAACATGAATGATCTTTTGATAAGAGTAGGCTGATGCAACATCTGAATCACCTTAGTGACTAGTAGACAAGGGGTGGACCCCTAGTCTAGTCCTCAAATACTCAAATGTGTCCTTCAGTAGAGCTTTTGTAAATATATCTACAAGTTGTTCTTTTGATGTAACAAACTCTAGCTTAACTTGCTTCTGTTGTACTTGTTCTCTCAAGTAGTGATACTTAATTGATATATGCTTTGTTTTAGAATGCATCACTGGATTCTTTGAAATGTTTATTGCACTAGTGTTATCACAGTATATAATCACCGGCTCAGTGATTATCTCATTCATGCCTCCCAGAACTTGTTTAATATATGCAATATTTGAACAGTTTGTAGCAGTAGCAACATACTCTGCTTTGGTTGTAGACTGAGAAATGCAAGCTTGCTTCTTACTTGTCTAGGTAACAAGTCTTTCACCAAAGAAGAATGCTCCTTCGGTGGTACTTTTTCTGTCATCCACATTTCCAGCCCAATCAGCATCGGTATAGACTTTGAGTTCAAACTTGCCTTCCTTAGGATACCATAATCCATATTCCTCTATTTTCTTTAGGTATCTTAAGATTCTTTTAGTAGCAATCATGTGTGATTCTCTAGGATTAGCAGAAAATCTAGCAACTATTCTCACAACATGAGCTATGTCTGGTCTACTGTGAACTACATACATTATCTTACCAATCATTGATCGGTACAGTGTTTGGTTTACCTCTGTAGTTTCATCTTCCTTATTCAATTTACATCCAGTAGCCATCGATGTTCCCACAGGTTTAGCATCTTCCATGCCAAATGTTTTCAAAACTTCTTTTATGTATTTAGACTGTGTGATGAATATCACATCACTCTGTTGAATCACTTGTAGTCCAAGAAAGAACTTAATCTCTCCAAACATAGACATTTCAAATTCATTCTTCATATCATTAGCAAAGGCTTTACATATTTGATATTGACCTCCAAATATGATATCATCCACAAATATCTCAGTAATAAGAATTGTATCATCAATATCTCCTTTCATATACAGATTTTTGTTCTCACTTGTTCTTAAAAATCCTATACTTAACAAATAAGTATGCAGCCTCTCATGCCAGGCTCTTGGTGTTTGCTTCAAACCATATAAATCTTTATGTAGTCTACATACCATATCTTTCTTTTCTGGATCAACAAACCCTTCAGGTTGTTCTATGTAGACTTCTTCTTCAAGTATTCCATTCAGAAACACTGACTTGACATCCATTTGATATACTTTGAATTTATTGTGTGTAGCATATGTAAGTAGCATTCTAACTCCTTCCAATCTAGAAATAGGTGTAAAGGTTTCACCATAGTCTATGCCTTCCTCCTGTGCATATCCTTTACATACCAATCTAGCTTTATTTCTTGTCACTTCTCCATTCTCATTCTGCTTGTTCCTGAATATCCACTTAGTACTGATAACATTCTTATCTTTAGGTCAGGGTACTAAGGTCTAGGTTTTGTTCTTTTTTGTCTACTCTATTTCCGCTTTCATTGTAGTAACCCATTCATCATTCTCTAATGCAACTTTTACATTTTTCAGCTCATAATCACAAACTAGACATGCACCTTGTCTTGCTTTGCTCCTTATTTGCATGCCAACTTTCTTGTCTGCAATGATTTGTGATTCAAGATGGTGTCTTTTGACAAAACTCCCCAGTATCCTATCTCTCCTTTCCTATTCATCCCGTGCAAGTTCTTTTGCTTTCTCGGTAGGGCCATCCTGCTCGTTGGTTTCTCTTTCTTGTTGTTTGGTATTGTTTTCCTACTGACTAGTTATCACAGGCTGTGGCTTCGGTAAGTACTCTAGTTGTTCAATGTAAGTGAATCTACCATATTCTTTTGGTTCCTTTTTTCTTTTCATCAAACTCATCAACACAGACGTTAGTGCTTTCAATCATTTTATTAGTAGTTTTATTCAGACACTTATATGCTTTGCTTTTACTGGAATATCCTAGAAATATTCCTTCATCACCTTTTGAGTCAAATTTTCCATTTCTCTCATCTTTCAAAATAAAACATTTACTTCCAAAAATTTTGAAATAACTTACAGTAGGTTTGTGTCCAAACCACAACTCATAGAGTGTCTTATTGGTGTCCTTCTTCAGTTGAACTCGGTTTAGTACATAAACTATTGTACTGACAGCTTCCCTCCAGTATGTTTGAGCAACATTCTTTTGCAGCATCAATGTCCTAGCACAGTCAACTATTGACCTATTCCTTCTTTTAGTAATCCCATTCTACTAAGGTGTCCTCGGTGCAGATACCTGTCTTTTAATAGGATGCTCATTACAGAAGTTAGTAAATTCATCTGAGATAAACTCACCTCCTCTATCAGATCATAGGCATTTCAATTCCTTACCAGTCTCTTTTTCTACCTTAGCTTTATACCACTTAAACATCTTAAAAGCTTCAAATTTTTCTTTTAAGAACATAACAGTCATCAATCTAGTATAGTCATCAACAAAAAGAATAAAGTATTTATCACCATAATAGCTTTGAGTTCTCATAGGACCACATAGGTTAGTATGAACCAACTCAAGTATCTTCTTTGTTGAGTAATCCATACTTTTGAAACTAGATTTAGTCATCTTCCCTTTTTGACATTCATGACACATAACATGATCTAGTTTTGACAAGTTAGGCAGCCCTCTAACTCTTTTCCTTTTACTGATCTTAATCATGTTATCAAAGTTCACATGGCATAACCTTTTATGCCACAACCAAGCATCTTCATTTTTCATCATTAAGCAAGAAGACTCATCAGTATCAAGATAAAATAGATTACCTCTTGATTGTGCTCCAGTTCCAACTAGTCTTCCTCCATCATCAAATATTTTCACTTTCTTGCTCTCAAAAGAAACTCCGTGACTTGAATTATTCAGCTGTGCCACACTTAACAAGTTATAGTTCAATCCATCTACCCAATAAGCATTATCACATTTTATCATATCATTTATCATCAAGGTTCCTTTACCTCTTACCATAAAAGGTGTGTCATTACCCATCTTAACTGATCCTCCATTGTATTCTTCAAGTTGATCAAACTTCTCCTCATCACCAGTCATGTGATGTGTACAACCACTAGCTATGATCCATGTATTATTTTTGTTAACTTTAGAGATCAGTGTTGTTTCTTCATGTTTTTCTTCTTCTTCCTCCGAGTCATCTTTCATAGCAACAAATAAAACTTCTACATCATCATCAGAATAAAATTCAGACTCATTATCTTTAGCTATGAAACATACCTTTTTCCCTTTGTCATTGATGTCTCGGTTATCTCTGTTGTGTTAGTAGCCTCTATTGAATCTTCTCCCATAGCTTCCTTCAGATCGGTCTTTGGTTATATCATCATCTTTCTTATGTGGATATCTAGCAGCGATGTGACCAACCTCTTTACAATTAAAGCATGCCAAAGGTAGCTTACCTCTATACCTTCCCTTTCCTTTGGGTAATCTTTTGGCCATAAGAGCTTCAAGTTCATCAAGCTCATCATCGGTATTACTGTTACTATTATTTTTATTATTCCTGCTAGACTTACTAATCTTTAAAGAAGACATGAAAGTGGATTCCACAGACAATACAACACTGTTATCAAAATTATTTAACTCAAAGGTTGTAATTTTACTAATCAGATTGTCAAGTGTAAGTACATTACCAGATGCAGACCTTGTCTCATGGATAGTAGATATTCTGATTGTGTAAATTGATAATAACGTTCTGAGTATTTTTCTAACAACTATTTCTTCACTAATTTCTCCATCAGATGCTCTAATAGCATGTACTACCTCTTTCAGTCTATTTGTGTAATGCACAATATTCTCACCTTCTTTCATCTTCATATCATCAAATCTTCCCCTTAGGCTTTCTGCTCTAGCCCTTTTAACATTTGCATCTCCACTGTAAACCTGAGAAAGTTTATCCCACATGGCTTTTGCAGTAGTGCAGCTTTTGATATCTTCAAATTCGGCATTGATGCAGGTAGTAGGAAGTTCTATCATAGTAACATTGTGTTAATGCCTATCTTTCAGTTGATCAAGTGTCAGGGGACCTGGTGTCGATTCTATATAGCCATTCTCCATTAATTCTAGTGTAGCATTCCCAATTCCAGATATGTGCAACTTCATCCATCTTTTCCATACTGCGAAGTTCTCTTTGTTCAGCTTTGGCACTTACCTCTTATACATTTTGAGATCTTTTTACTGAAGTCCTTAAAACTCTGTTCAAAGCAACCAATGCTCTGATACCAATTATTAGAATAATTGAGAGGGGGGTGAGTCGGTTAATCACTATCCCAATACAAAATGTATAATCCAAAAATGAATACTTCAATTTCTGCTGCTCGGTAACTTAAAATACTTTTACTATCTGTGCATTTACCGATTATCAGTCTAAAACTTATAATAGTTACTGATCAAATCAAATATGCAACATGTAAATATGACATCAAAACTAACATCACAATCAACACATAACACAAGAGATTTAATGTGGAAACCCTGTGAAGGGAAAAACCACCTAGGACCGGCAACCCAAAATATTCACTCTTCTGAAGTGAGGTCAGTGAAGACCCAACCCTATTAAAGGTTACAAACACACTGTTAGGTGTGACCTTGTTAGAGTATTTAAGACCAACCGTTATCTTCCAACCAATAATCACTCTGGGGTTGACATGATAACAATGCTCATTCTATGAATGATACATAATAAGACTTTCTTAGTCCACTCGGTTAAGAGATTTGACTGTGTACAATGGTTAAATATGTAACAGTAGGTGATCTGACTTAATACAACTTCAATTGCAAATTACACATCAATGTTTAGCTCATACAAATCTTTCTGATCAATCTAACATTTTTGATTCAACAATATATCAACTTACTGTCTATCAGTAATCACTCTCTGTCACTTGATAATGCTCTGCAGTAGGGTTCTCCTTAACTAGTATGATCAGAATGCATGAAAACTTGTTCACATGATGATTCTACAGTTTACTTCTCTTTCGACATCACACTCATTGTGAAATCTCCAATCTCTTATATAGACATGTAAACCATTTTCTTTTGCTCCATCAAATTTTTCCGCTTAATCATCTTCATTGATTTTTCCTCTTAAACATACCTAGGCACTTGTGTCAATAACACATTTGATTCGCATCCTTTAGATCTTTCCTAAATTTTGTTAGCCGTCGATCTGTGTAACAAAGTTTATCTGTTACCTTGAAATCATACACTTGCTAGTTCATCAATCTTATTGGCTAAACTAATCATTTAGTTCATTATGTTCTTCTTGGTTAACAAAGAAATGCATCGATGAACACAAGCTCAGTTTACAATGTGCTCGGTATACACTACACTCTGTCGGTGTATACTGAAATGCTTCATCAACTGACAACACTGCTTTATGTCTTTCAACTCTTTTCCTCATCATAGATGAATGAAACATAATCAAGTCAATAACATGAAGTCATAGACTCATCAACAAGTTACTTAGTGTATTCTTTAGCCTCATCTGTCATATCCATCTTCCTCGTGTAGATATTTTTGTTCTTCATCTCTTTCACTCCTTCACTACAGATGTTTCGGTATAGTAACTTACAAGATAAGTATTGTCAAACTAGTTGACATCAATGACAACATAATACTGATTCAATCATATTACATATCTAATCAATCTTCTCGGTGATCTTAAATCATAGTTTCTTCAATCAGGTTCTAAATCAGTTGTAGTATGGCATTCTTCATCCATTATGTTTTCTTCGACTCGCAATATTTTGAAGCTATCTGTTTCAACCTACTAATAATTTCATTAAGTGACATGAGATCAGTGTTGCATGAGGAATGCTTGTAATTTGGTTGGATAAAATTTGATGTGTTACCTTCAATAATACCAAAGAATTCATTTATAAACCACCATTCCAATTCTTCCCATGATGATATACTCTCTGAGGGTAATATACCAAAAATCTTCTTTGCATTATCTACCAATGATCTCACAAATAATCTCAAGATCACACTTTTTGCATCAATTTGAAAATATTCAATGAATATGTAGAATGATTTCAAATGCCTAATTTATGATTTTGTTCTATGTCCACAAAATTTTGGTACAAGTTTTTTAAGTTTGACAGGAAAATATTTTAGACCTTTAGGAATTTTAATGAAGTCTAGTGGGTAATATGCTTTAATAATACACAATTGGCTCTTTGTTTGTGTTTTATATTGATGTTGCAGGTATTGCATCCTTAAATATGGGACTTCATATGGATTTGTATAATGATACATGTTGAATGTCTAAATTTTTTGCAACCACTTCCTATTTTCATTAGGTTCCTATTCAAAAGAGTCACCACCTCTTCATCAGAGGAATCAAAATTTATTTTCTTCTTCTAGGTATTTTCCCTCAGTAGAGTCACTTTGATTGTTTTCAAAATGTTATTTTGATTATTTTCAATAGTCAGAGTTGCCACCTCTATACGAGGAATATGTCTTATTGGGCTTATGGGTTCTTTTGTTAGGAAGAGTTTATTTCTTGTTTCACCAAAGATTTTGGAAAATATTTATAAAAAAGCTCCCCAACGGAGTTGGCAATTTGTTGGTTGTGTGACTCATTTGGGGAAATCTCAACCGGCTTGATCTGACTTAATAATACTAAATATTCTAGAAATTTTCTTTTTTCATTCACCTCCCTAGTAGATTCACCAATCTATTGGCTCCCAAATCAACAAATTGAGAAATCTGTGGACTATGCCAAATTCCTTCTATAAAGTTGACGCAAGAGAGGGAAGGTGGGGCCAAGGAATGACACACCCTAACCTGAACCACTCTTCTCAACAACACGCAGAAGAAATAACAACACAGTGGGAGAGAGAAAATGCAGGATCATTCATATATTTACTTCAAATTGATTCATACATGTCGGGCTGTAAGGCCTTCCTAATTTCAGCCAGATATTACAATGAATTACAAAAGTCCTCAAACATGTGAGGATCTGCAAATAATCTCTAATCTTCTACCAAAACTTGCTCTTCCAAAAACTCACCTAAACTCTAACCAAACAACTACATTTATACAAGAGGCTACCAAACTGAGTCGGCCTTCAGATCCATAATCAACAGAAGGAACGGTCAAATCTGGGACCACACGCTTCCCAATGATGGATACCAACATTAAATCCACAACCCATAATCAATGCACAAGTCGGCCTCAACATAACTCAAAAGAAACCCGTCGGTAAGCAAAGCCAACTGAGTGCTAGACAAGCATCACCGAGCGTCAGGGAAATTACCAAGAACCAAAGAGTTAATTGACCAACACCGGTGAACAAAGGAAACTATGCAACACCGAACCAACTCGGTCAAAGAAGGAACCAAGCAACACAAACAAACTCAAATCTATTTTTGGTGACACAAGATTGCCAAGGACCTGAGATGCTCCTGCATCAAAAGTTCTCACGCGATCTAGCCAACAATTGAGATTAACCAATTTATGGTTGCATTCCCTTGCACTTCAGGCTTTACATGACCTAGGCGGGTAGACCTTTTATCCAACTGTATATCAAAGTCGAAGCTTTTTATAGAAAATTAACCGTGATCCTTCTTCTACTTCTAATCTGTATCTCACAGTGGCATATACCTATGATAAAATGAATAGTTTGTTGATAACTTGATTACTCTAATCTACTTTCTCTCCTATTGATGCTTTATTCCTTCTATTTATCTAATTTCACTTATTATACCTCTATGTTATTTTATCTGCTCCTACTAAATGTAAACTTGATATTGTTAAAGATTTATGTTTTTTATCGATCAAGACCAATCCATTATCCTTATTGGGCATAAAGTCACCTCTCCTCAAACCCTCATGTCCAACTTTGTGAGACATTATTATATCTTGTAGATAAACTATCAACCATTCATTCCTATCAATGCAAGATGATTAAGTACACAACACACCAATCAATCTAATTGAATTAAATTTCTTTCAGAAAACCAATCAAACAAGAAACATAAGGACAATACTTCACAAATACCTCTTGATATTAGAATCAGTGTGAAGGCACAATAACCCCTTTGCACAAGTTTTAAAAATGGCAGTTAATTCTTCAAATTAATAATCACAAAGGACCAATTGGATAAGAAAATAATTACATACCACAATTGCAAAAAATAAATACATACCACAATTGCAGAAAATAAAACTAAGTCTTTGTATTGCTTTGAAAATATGTATTACATCTTGTATGTATTGTAAAATCTGAATTCTTATTCTCTTTACATTTTTTTTAATTTTTTTAATTTTTTTTGGTAAAAGGCCTAAGCCAAGAAATTTTATTGATCAAAATACTGTTACAAAGAATAAGAAACCCCACTCTATGCAAGCGCTTGTAGGAAAGAGTGGGGTTGAGAAAACCTCCAGCCATGCCTGGGACCGAAGTCCAGAATCTGATACATGATATTTTTAAAGGGAATTCCCTCATAGTACTAAAACTTACATTCATCAAGGTTAAATTTTTTTTTGAGAAATTTCAGCCTCGTTCTCAATAAAAGTAACTTCATTTTTTATAATCCATCATTTAGAGGGGAAGCCTCCTATCTTGTTCCCAAAATTCTTCTTTGATCATGCTTATCCTATGCAAGACAAACAAGAATACATATTGAAGAGGGATCGATCAAATTTTTGTAATACCTATAAATTTTTTTGGCTAAGATCTTTGTTAGTTTGTCCACAAAACACAATGCATGAATCTGAAGATTCTATAGTTCCTTAAAAATAAAGTAAAGAACATATCTTATTGAAATTAGATCTTAAAAGCTTAAGCAAGGAAAGAGCTTTCTATGCCTACTTCAAAAAACCCTCAGAACTTGCTGAGTAGATCCAAATCCTAGCCTTCAAAAGTCTTGATCACAGACATCATGAATTATCAAAGCATGATGAGATTCTTAATCAAAATATGGAACCAAAC
The DNA here is from genome assembly GCA_027943335.1 of Chamaecyparis obtusa. Taxonomy (NCBI): domain Eukaryota; kingdom Viridiplantae; phylum Streptophyta; class Pinopsida; order Cupressales; family Cupressaceae; genus Chamaecyparis; species Chamaecyparis obtusa. The sequence goes on along the minus strand of BSBK01006603.1, from coordinate 1,358,600 downwards.
ACATGATTAATAATACATAAAAACTTGCATTTATAACCCTCGGTAAAGTTTAAGTTAGAACTGGCCTGTAAGTATGTCAGATCTAGAATCTGAATTAGAAGAAGATGGAGAGATTGATCTCATGAAACATTAATTCAAAGAAAAAAGCCTCGAAAGGGACCCCTAAAAATGGAAATAAAGGCAACAACATTCAAAAGGGAAGCAGGGCATACTGTTGTTGATTGAAACAAAGGAAAAAGAAGCTCCCTAAGATTCTAGCCTTGCGCTAGAACTGAAAAATAAAATAAAACAAGAAGGATAAGACACTCTGGTAATTTCTATCCTAAAGTCAATACATAGTTATAGCATCAACTTCAAGATTAGAGATTACCAAGGTGACCATACCAGAAGCCATAAAGGACCAAGAAACAGAAAAATGACCATCATGGTAATCTCCTTCTTGAAGTCCATACTTGAATTTAAGTATCGACTTCAAGATAATAGATTACCAAGATAATCAAAAAAGATATAAGGGCTGAGCAGAAGTAAGACCAAGCTAAAGAGGAGCCTCATCTATATATGACATTAGTCTAGAACCACCAACATAGTTATCTGGAATTAACATCATGTCCTACCATAGACTGTCCCATTTCTATTGCTTAAGTTGCATGTAGAAAGGGAATATTGCCCTGAGTGTTTAGAACAAGGAACACTTGTCAAAGAACAATTAATATAGCCACCTCTTACCCGTAAGAAACCCTAGGTAAATGTTGCAAAAGGGTCTAATAAACATTCTTTTTTTATGAAAATGGTGTTGTAAGTCTTTAGAGGTTCTCAATAAATATGTGAATCTTAACACAGTCCTTAGATAATCCATTCTCCTACCTATAAAAGTGCTATCATGTTGATGAAACTTCATGCATGTATTTGAAAATTATGTTATGACATCTATAAATAAAATTCCTAGATAAGAAAAGAGGCTATTAAAAGGCTGTAGAATAGTATGTTATGATATCTGTTATGACATATACTATTTAGAAGGCTACAGAAAAGGTCAGTATGATGAACTGTATAAAACAATTCCGGTATGTCAAGAGATTTTAGAGATGATAAAAACTATTAAAGGTACAAAAGGAAGAAGGCCATAAACATATACATGCTCAAAATCTCCTAATCAAGCTAAACAAATAGATATCCCCCAAAATGATCAGAACCGACAAGGAAGATATAACACCAGAGATAATCAGGCAAAATGAGGATATATATATATATATATATATATATATATATATAATTCTCTTTACATTTTACACAACACATATATATGTGATTGAATGGTTATCACACCCCTTTAGAGTGAAAAGACACCACCTTATTAATTTTTTTAAAAAAATTAATCAACTAATTAAAGAATAACTATCTATAATTTGGATTTGGGTTCGGTCGACAACCCAAAACACCTCATGAAAAGCTAAGATTTCAATTGGGGCTTGGAAATTGGATTGTCTGAACTGGGTCTTTTTTATATTTTCAAATCATTTTCATCCTATGGCAACATCATTTTTGTAATAGGTCAAAATTGAAACATTTCTAAAGCATATTTTCTTAGGGATTTTCTTCTGATAGAATTATTTCTAATTTACAAACCTCAAGAAATTGTATCAAATCTATATTGTGTCATTTTAATTATGTTATTCTCTATCTCCATGATTCTCTTTGATTGACTATGCTTCCTTCTTAGCAAATCCTCATAGATCAATTGTCAGTTGTGTTATTTAATTCATGTATTGGCTATTTAAATTTCAATCTCATAAGCATTTAATTCCCATCGCAATTCAACATGTGTGTTATGTTAGTTCATAATACTGGTTGTCACTTCCATTAAATGCAACTAATGCCATCTAATAAGTTCATCCTCACGAGATAAATACCTTTTCACCATATCGCAAACTTCCTTATATGTTCTTTGTGAAATAGTGATAAGTTCACTACTTTGCGCAACTTGTTTTCATTCCTTTGCGAAATAGTGAAGGGTTCACTATATTACGAACCTCATTTTTTCCTTTTGTAAAATGGTGACTTGTTTCATTGTTTCACAACCATCCATTTGGTACCCTGCAAGATAATGATGAGTTCTCTATTTCACATTGATGACTTTGTGCTCCCATGATATAGTGATGGCTTCACTATTTCACAACCTTTATTTTTTACTTGTGTGACATAGTGAAAAATGCATGAAAAGGGTATATTTTATAGTTTGTGTGATTTATGGAACATTCTGAATATCATAATAGTTATCATGGGGATTTGAAAATGGATATAGGAGTACCTTATTATGAGGACAATCAAAAGGAATAATTAATTTTATGAGGAAGAGCTGATGTATTAAAATATATACTCATGAGAGTGACCTGTTTGGAGGGATTTATGTGATGTAGTGTAAAAGGCTTAGTACTCCAGGAACATGTCAAATTTTCCTTTGTGAGGATAAAATTGAATTCACCTTTATTTATAAGTGGCTAATATGATTTCATGGAGAGTTTACTTGTTGAGCATATCATTCAAGAGGTCATTTTTTGGGTTTTCTTCTTATCTAAAACTCAATTTTTAAAAAAATTTTAGAGCTCCAACACAATGAGCCCATTCTGTGCCTTCCTAGATAACAATAATGTTGTCTAGGATTAACCACAACTTGATAAAACCATTCTTCTTTGGTTAAATAATAAGAGGAAGGGTATGACATATCTTAAGGAAAAGAGCTTTGGAAATGATCTTGTACGAGACATTGAGAAAATTAATGGGTCACCAATTACATATGTCCTTTGGATCTCTTGTCTTTCGGATAAAATTAATATTCCTTTTGTCGATAAGATGACCCAAGGATTGAGCATGAAATGCATTAAGGTAGACCTTATGAAGGTTAGGGCCCACCCAAGGCTATAAAAATTTGTAGAATTCACAAGGAAATCATCACACCTAGAAGCTTTGTTGTCTACCATGGAAGAAACTACTTCTTTAAGATCCTCAAGGGTTAACAATTGTTCACATAAAATATTTTGAGAATCTAAGAGTCAAGAATGAACAACCACAATGCAATCCTCTAGGGCTTTATCTCTGGCAGGAGAATTTCCTTGTGTAGTGAAAACCTTCTCATAATTCATGATAAAGGCTTCAAGAATATCCGGTAGCTTAGAGAGCACCATCTGGCATTCTTTGATGCATTTAGTAGCAAGAGAGGAGTGACGAGATCTAAGAGAAAGAAATAATTCCTTAGAATCTCGGTCACCCACTTTGAGCCAATGAATTTTGGCCTTATTTGAGCTCCTCTAGTAGATTTGTGGTCTGCAACTTGCTTTTGGTAGCGAAGTTGAGAAATCCTAACGTGCAAGTCAGGGAACAAGGGATTCAAAGCCAAATATTCAAAGGCAACATACAAATCCTTTATGTTTGTGTCATAAGATCATCGATGGTACATGACCAACTACCTACCATAAATGCAAAGAAACTGCACCATGTGAGAGATGTCATCATTCCACCAAGAAATTCAGCTAGTTGGTTGAGTGGGCTTGGGTTCAAGATTCCAAACCCATTGAATGTGGGACATTGTGAGTTGATGATGCAACAATAACATGTTAAAAATGAATTATGTTTTAGGACGCATAATAATTGTCTATCATTCAATGCTAAACTTGATGGGGTAGTGGTCTGACAAAGTAGCCTCATAAAGAGGTGGAATGGGTAAATCTTGAATTTCGCTAAAGGAAAAAAAAAGATTGAGCTGAGATCATGGCACGATCTAGCCTTTTGAATTTTATTATTCAATTGTTGTTAAAGAGTTTCTACTATCTATTTAAATTTGGGGAAATCAATGAATTGCAAGGGTGAAGTTTCTTAGATTCATTATTTGATTGGACAAAATTTGTGATCGTGGAAATAATAAAGACAATGATATTTAGTCATGTGCAAATTCTTTAGAATGCTTCAATACAAAATTAGATATATTTAAAAATTTTGCAACTAAAATTATTTATTAAATACATATGCTCCACCACCTTGAGGCTAATTTACCAAAAAAATATAATAATTTGAGAAACTTAATATTTCAATAACTCCTACTCATTTAAAAAATTATTTTTTAAATATAAAAATACCCTTTTGTAAATCTACAAGTGAAGTTTCCATAAATATTTTTATAATTGTTAATTGTTATTTATATTTAATTTTTTATTTTTACCCATACTAGGTTATTAACACAAACATATAATGTTGGTTATTACATTAAGAAAAATACTAATTTTATTTAAATATGATGAACTAGATAAGAATTATATGCCAAGATGACAATTTTTAATTTAGATAAATATTTAAGACAAAAGTTGAAGTCCCATGGAAAGAGTTGCATTTTTGGTAGATGCACATTTTAATATTTATTTAGAAAAATATACATATCAAAACTGGAAGAAACAAATCTATGCACTAATGTTTCAAGTTTCGAATACACACAAAAAGTTTTAGGACACACATACATATATAGAAAGAGTGACATCTCACATGACTTTATTTTCATCATTTCATTGATAGCTAAATTACGGTGTCAAATATTTTATAAAAAAAAATTCAAATAATTTTGTAAATTTTTCTTTAAAATACAAACATGATGTACACTAAAAATATAGATTTTATTAGTTTACATCATTTTGAAATTCAAAATATATGTCACTTTTTAGCGATTAAAGTTAAAAAGAACAATTAGTGTTGCTTGTTTTGTTTTAAAAAGGGTGATATAGCTTTGTACTTTTACCCAAAGGTGATTGTGTAATGATCTTTGGTGTTTTTGAAAGTATTTCTCTCCAACCTTGCATATTTTTTTTATATTTCCAAGTGGAACACACTATTGTGGGTCTACCCCCAAAACACCACCATATTGTTGATCTATAATTTTGGTTGTCTATTAGTGTCTTACACTTAGTCATTTTCTAGGCAATGTTGGTCGGTCATCATTGTGATCAAGCCACCATGTATAGGTCGAGTCATGTATATTCTACATTTACCGAGCAGTAATTACTGTCGATCAAGTCAGAGGTCACAAAGTACTTTAGTAATAGTCAAGCCAGTTTATACCAAGTTGTGTAGATATGAGAGTGTTGAGCACCAGTAAAGAAGAACAGTGAATGTCGAGTGCCAGAGATATCAAATGTATGGTAAGCCAGATTTGACATATGTGTTTGTTATGTCACAAACACTTAGGTAAACCATTTTGGCCGAAATCTACATGATATTTATTATTTGTTGAGGAAATGACGAAGGTGATTATGCTTTAGAATTATAATCATTAATCCCTATGTAATTCATGTAACCAATCAGAATTAGGGAATGGTTAAGCGGAATAAGAAGAAATCTAGATCGTTGATCTTAATTGATGGAGTTGATCTTTTTTTTATATAAGATGAGATCCAAACCCTAAAATGTAATGAATATGAGAAAAGTATGAAGGATATTTCATACATAAAAAATAAAGAAGTGTCTTAATTATCAGAGATAGAGATCAGTGACCAAGCTAAGCAGTAGAGGATAGAACTGAGATATATTTGATAGAGAAGATCAAATCTATATTGGAAGGAGAATATATGTTACCATCGACATAGTGCAAATCGAAGGATCAGGTAGTGAATCATTCTAACAAGTGAATTAGGGAGAATCTCTTAACAGACTGGTTTTAACAGACCTAAGTAAATCTCTTAGTCGAATGCTTACTTTGTTTTAAGTTTAAATCCTTTTGCAAGGTAGATTGTATAAGTCTTAAAGCTCTTAGCAAGATAAACCCCTCAAAGGGTAGATCTGTTGGAAACTACAATTGAAGCAATTGTTGTATTGTCATTGATGTCAAACCTTAACCGGTAAGACTGTTGCTATCTAAGAAAGTAATATATCTATTTGATTGTTGTGAAGGGGATAGGCAAGGTTGGTAATAATAGAACCTAAGGAAAGGTTGAGTTATCTTGATACTTCAATGAGTACTTGATTATGTGGCACAATGATAAGATAATGTATTGTTTATCTAAGTAAGAATGAAGACTAGACTGGTAGGCTTAACTGAGCAAAAGTGAAGAAATCTAATTTAAGCCGAGTGATGTTAGTGTTGACCAAGCTAGTATATGCCGAGTAAATTTAGTAATGACTGAACATTAGTTAATTGCTAAGGAAGACAGTATTAGCCGAGGAAATAGTTTTTGAGGTGACCGATCTTTCTAATGAAGACCGAGGAGTTGAACAGTGTATTGACCGAGCATTAGTAATTTACATTTTAGGAAGAATTCAGATTTCCAACCGGCATAGTTGAATTCTTGGATTATGTAAAATGTGTTGACTTTATTTATTGATTGTATGGAAGCATTTAATGCACTGTAAAATGTTTTATTGTAAATCTATTAAGAGATTTGAGATATTTCTAGAAGGATAGATGAAGAACATAAGGTTGGAAGGATTCGATGAATCTGACCTAACCCTAAGATCTACGAAGGAGATTAAGCAGCAAAAGATGTATTGACCTAATTGAGGAAGTATTAAGGAAACCTAAGCATGAGGTTGAAGAGGAGAGGATGTTGGAGGTATTGTTGATGTTATTGATTGTCTAAGTAGAAAAGGATGAAGGAGAAGTGGTGTGATTGCTTGAAGATATTTTCGAGCAGATCAGTGATGGGGATGGAAAAGGTTCATAGTTAGTAAGCCATCATATGTGTATGGAATTGGATCTAATATTTGCAAAGTGAGTTGTATGTTTTTCAGATCAATACTACTGTTACTTTCTAACCATTGTATCAGTCAAAATTCTTTTAACAGAGGTTGACCTAACAGTCATTTCTATAAATCCTTTGAACAAGGTTGCATTCTAATGGGATGTATGTAAGTCCTATAACAAGGTACACTTTTAACAGAGTGGTTTTAATCCTTTAACCGGGTCACACCTGACAGTGTGTTTGTAACCTTTGACAGGGTTGGCTTTTCACAGAGGTCACTTTAGAAGAGTGAAAATAATAGTAACATGTTACAAAGTGGGTTTTCCCAAATTGGGTTTCCACTATAAATCCTAGTGTTAATACTTGTGTGAATGTTTTGGTTTGAACATTTCTATGTTTTACAAGTTAGACACTATTGGATAGTGGACTGCACTGTTATATGTTTTTGTTATACAATCAGTAATGACTGAGTAGTTGTTGGTTGCTGGATTCGATTTGTTGAATATTTTTAAAGTTTGTTTTATACATCTGGACCTGAGAATAATTGATTCACCCCCCCTCTATGTTTTTCTAAATCATACTAACAGTTGGTATCAAAGATTTTGGTGCTTATAGAGAACAAGTTTAAAGGTACTTGAAGCAAATCATCAGGATGTATAAGAAGGAGGTACCGAAGCTAAATAAGGAGAACTTCCCTGCATGGAAAAGTTTGATGAAGTTGCATATGGCCGGTATTGGTGATTCTGCAAAGTATTATGTTGAACATGATTATGTCACACCTGTTGCACCTCTGAATGCTGAGGAGATGAGAGCTAAACAAGAGCACAACCAAGCAATGTTGGAGATTGCATCTGCCCTAAGTTATCCAAAATTTGAAGACATCAAAGATTGCACTAATGCAAAGCAAATGTGGGACACTCTTGCAAACATCTATGGTGGTGACATAAATGTACTGAGAGAACAAGCTGAGAGCCTAAGAGGTAAATTTGATGAAATGAGAATGCAAGAAGGTGAGAATATTGCACAATATTGTGGTAGAATAAAAGAAGTTGTAAATACTATTAGAGGAGAAAATGAAACTATTGATGATGTATCTGTAATTGGAAAAGTATTAAGAACTTTGCGTCCTATCTATGCCATTAAGATTTCAGCAATTCAGGAATTTAGATGTAACCCTAACAATGCTCTTACTTTGGAAAGTTTGGTTGGTAAGCTTACTACTTTTGAACTTTCTAACTATGATAGCTTCACTGTTGCTAATGTTGAATCTTCTTTTAAGTCACAAATGATTTTGAGTAACTCAAAGAAGGAAAAGGAAAGATGCATCAGTAAGAGTGAAAGTGAAAGTGACACACCTGATGAAGAACTTGAGGATCTAGAAGCTCTTATGGCTAGAAGACTGAAAAGGGGAAAAGGAAAGTATAAAGGTTGGTCATATAGCTACTAGATGTCTTGACAGGGATGATAAGGATGAAGAAAGAGACAACAAGCATAAAGACAAAAGAGATAGAGGTTATCAAAGGTACAAGGACTACAAAGGAAAAGGTAAGAAATCCTACTATATTTCTAAAGAAGAGACTGACACTAATAGTGATGATTTTTAAATTGAAGTTGTCTATATTGCAATGAAAGATGAGTCTGATGAGGATGAGAAAACTGCATTGATATCTTGTGTGAACAAAAATAATAAATAGATTATTGACAGTGGTTGTTCACATCACATGACTGGTGACAAGAGTAAGTTTGATACCTTAGATCATTATAAAGGTAGAAGTGTGAAATTTGGTAATGATGCACCATGTCCTATTAGAGGTAAAGGATTGATTAAGCTAACTTATAAGATCACTTGTGAGAATGTTTATTGGGTTGAGGGTCTTCACTATGATTTGTTGAGTGTTGCACAACTTAATAGCATTGGCTACTAAGTGGAATTTCATCACAGGAAGGCCAAAATATTTGATGCCACTGGTGAATTGATTGGAACTGGAGAACAGACAAAAGGTAATTTCTTCTATCTAGACCTATCTGAAGAAACATGTATGATTGCACAACTTGATGATATTTGGTTATGGCATAAGTGGCTATGTCATGTTAACTTTGATAATCTGGTAGAAATTAGTAAGAAGAAGAAAGTGAGAGGTCTGCCTAGATTGAAGAAACCTAAGAATGTAATGTGCAAAGAATGTCAGTTGGGTAAGATGACAAAGTCTAGTTTTAAGAGAAAGACTTTTACTTCTGAGAATGCTTTAGATTTGGTTCATACTGACCTTTGTGGACCTATGGGTGTACAAAGCTATTGTGGTGCTAGATATTTTATCATGTTTGTTGATGATTATACTAGAATGATGACTGTAATGTTCTTAAAAGAAAAATCTGATGCTTTTTAAATTTTTAAGTGGTATTTGGCTAAGGTTGAAAAGGAGACAGGTAGGATCCTGAAGTGTCTAAGATCTAACTGAAGTGGAGTATTTATATCCAATCAATTCAATCTATTTTGCAATGATAGAGGGATCAAAAGATAGATTTTTGCACCAAGAACTCCTCCACAGAACGATATAGCAGAGAGAAGGAATAGATCTATCATGGATTGTACAAGGATATTAATGATTGAAAATAATGTTGCACAAAAGTACTGGAGAGAAGTTTTAAGTACAGTTGTTTATAGTCTTAACCAAGTACAGATCAAAAAAGGTACAAATTTGACACCTTATGAGCTATGGCATGGGTATGCACCTAATGTAAAGTACTTTTAAAATTATTGGAAGAAAATGCTTCATACAAAAGGACAATAGGAATGGAAAATTCGATGCTAAAAGTGATGAGGGCATATTCCTAGGCTATTCCACAAAAAGTAAAGCTTATAAGTGTTTGAACTCTAACACTAACAAAAATGTGGAAAGTGTGAATGTCAAAGTTGATGAGTATGCAGAGAAAAATGAAGGTGGTAGAAAAAGAGAACCAGAAGATTATAGATTTTTTGTGTATATAGAGGAAGGAGAGGCAAGTGACAAACTTGCACTTGATGCAGAGTCTCGGGTAAGCAATGTCGAGCATCAGGAAAACAATGCCGAGAGAGAAGAAGAACATGTCGAGCAATAGGAGGAAGCTTTCGAGTATCAGGAAGAGGTTGCTGAGTATTCATAAGTTGAATCTGACAATCTTGTTGGTGAACCTAAAGAGAAACATGAAAGGAGAGCAGAACCTATTTTGCCACAATATATAAGGAGACATCACAAGCCTGAACAGATAATTGTAGACAAAGATACTGGAGTTCTGACCAGAAGCAAGACAAGGGATCCAACATGTTTACTATGTGAATTTGAGCATAAGACAACAAGGGAGGCATTAGAAAATGAAGATTGGATACAAGCAATGAATGAGGAGATAGACTAGATAGAGAAGAATGATACCTCGACTCTAGTGCTGAGATAAAAAAATAAAAATGTCATTGGAACAAAATGGGCATTCTGAAACAAGCTAAATGAGCATGGTCAAATCACAAGAAATAAAGCTAGGCTGATATGCAAAGGCTACGCACAAGAAGAAGGAATAGATTATGGGGAGACATTTGCCCCTGTAGCTAGATTGGAAGGAATAAGAACCTTACTTGCATATGTTGCCTACAAAAATTTCAAGGTATACCAAATGGATGTTAAGTCTGCATTTTTAAATGGTATATTAGAAGAAGAAGTGTACATTGAACAACCAGAATGATTGGTTGATCCAAACAAAAGACACATGGTTTGCAAACTGAATAAAGCACTATATGGACTAAAGCAAGCTCCCAGAGTGTGGTATGAGAGACTGCACAACTACTTGATACAGATTGGATTCTCAAGGACAAATGACACAAGAAATCTGTACATGAAAGATGAAGGTAAAGGAATCTTGTTGGCTAAGATTTTTGTAGATGATATTATATTTGGTGGACAAGATGCCTTGTGTAAGAAATTTTCAAATGAAATGAAAACTGAATTTGAAATGGGTATGTTTGGGGAGATCAAATTTTTTGTTGGTTTGCAAGTATATCAGATGGAGAAAGGAATTTTCATCACCCAATCTAAATATGTTCATGAGATACTGAAAACCTTTGGTATGGAAGAATCAAGGCCAGTAAGTACTCCCATGGCTATTGGACAAAATTTGTCTAAAAATGATGATGATGTAGAAGTAAACCAAACTTTGTATAGATCCATGTTTGGAAAGCTGCAGTATGTTGTACACAACAGACCAGATATATCTTTAGTTTTTGGGATTGTGGCAAGATTCTCTACCAGTCCTAAGGAAACTCACATGATGGCTATCAAAAGGATAATGAGATATTTGGAAGGGACTACTGACTATGGATTGTACTACAAGAAACATGAAAAGTTTGAACTGAGAGTGTATACTAATGTTGATTTGGCAAGAAATGTGGATGATAGAAAGAGTACTAGTGGTGGAGCTTTCTTTCTTGGACAAAGATTAGTTTCCTGGACAAGCAAGAAACAAAATTGCATTTCCCAATCTACTGTTGAAGCCGAGTATGTGGCTGCAGCAGTGAACTATTCAAACTTGGTATGGATAAAGAAATTGTTGGTAGACATGAAAGAAGAGATCACTGAACTAGTTGTCATCTTCTATGACAACACAAGTGCTATCAACATCTCTATGAATCTAGTGATGCACACAAAGACTAAACACATTGCCATCAAGTATCATTACTTGAGGGAACTGGTACAAGATAAAGAGGTCTGAATGGAATATGTGAATACAAAGGAACAATTAGTAGACATATTCACTAAAGCTTTAGCTAAAGAAGCTCATGAATATTTGAGAGGTCAATTAGGGGTTATTCCCCTAACTGAGGCTTCCTATTCAAGCTAGGATTACTGTATCAAATGTGCTACAAAGAGTATCTGACAAATTGATGCAGAGATAGGTCACACTTTAGGAGCAGCCTAGAGTTGTGAAAAGTATAGTAAAGCCAAGAATCAGTCATAAGCAAAGATGACAGAGGGAGGAATACTATTACTGAACTGAAAAATGATATCTACATTTGTAGGATGTATGTTTTGGTTGTTGCTTTGGGATTTTTCTCAAAGAGGGAGATGATCATAGATGAATACACATGGTAAGATTTCATGGAAGATCAAGTAAGAGGGAGAGATTCAGTGGATGGTCATACAAGCATGGCTAATTGATTTTGTATCAGAATGAAGCTAAGGATATTATAAATATTTTTTATGGACAGATAAGTTTTGGATTTGTTGGTGATTCATGTGTTATTCATATGGTATTTCCATCAATTCCAAAGAGGGAGATTGTTGGAAACTACATTTGAAGCAATTGTTGTATTGTCATTGATTTCAAACCTTAACTGGTAATATTGTTGCTATCTAAGAAACTACTATATCTATTTGATTGTTGTGAAGGGGATAGGCAAGGTTGGTAACAATAGCACCTAAGGAAAGGTTGATTTATCTTGATACTTCAATGAGTACTTGATTATGTGGCACAATGATAAGATAATGTATTGTTTATCTAAGTAAGAATGAAGACTAAATTGGTAGGCTTAACCGAGCAAAAGTGAAGAAATCTACTTTAAGTTGAGTGATGTTAGTGTTGACTGAGCTAGTATATGCCGAGTAAATTTAGTATTGACTGAACATCAGTTAATTGCCAAGGAAGATAGTATTAGCTAAGGAAATAGTTTTTGAGGTGATCGAGCTTTCTAATGAAGATTGAGGAGTTGAACATTGTATTGACCGAGCGTCAGTACTTTACATTTGAGGAAGAATTCAGATTTCCAACCAACATAGTTGAATTCTTGGATTATGTAAAATGTGTTGACTTTATTTATTGATTGTAGGGAAGCATTTAATGCACTGTAAAACATTTTATTGTAAATCTATTAAGAGATTTGAGATATTTCTAGAAGGATAGATGAAGAACATAAAGTTGGAAGGATTAGATGAATCTGACTTAACCCTAAGATCTACTAAGGAGATTAAGCGGCAAAAGATGTATTGATCTACTTGAGGAATTATTAAGGAAACCTAAGCATGAGGTTGAAGAGGAGAGGATGCTAGAGGTATTGTTGATGTTATTGACTGTCTAAGCAGAAAAGGCTGAAGGAGAATTGGGTTTCCACTATAAATCCTGGTGTTAATACTTGTGTGAATGTTTTGGTTTGAATATATTTTTGTTTTACAAGTTAGATACTATTGGATAGTGCACTACACTGTTATATGTTTCTATTATGCAATCAGTAATGACCGAGTAGATGTTGGTTGCTGGATCTGATTTGTTGAAGATTTTTAAAGTTTGTTTTATACATATGGACTTGAGAACAATTGATTCACCCCCCCCCCCCTCTCTGTTGTTCTAAATCATATTAACAAGATCATCATTTTATGATCAAACTTATAGCCCTAATAGGAAAAATTTAATACTATAGTAGTGAAGATTTGGGGGTGTTATCCTCACCCCAGTTTTACCTTTCAAGGGTTTATGGGTAACCAAAATCTTTGTGTTATGTTTTACTTTCATGGATGACTAGATTATTAGATCTTTTACAGTATTAAATTTGATGCAAGTAAGTTTATGTCAAAATGGAATTTTTAGTAGATATATGATTCACCCCCCCTCAGTATATCACTTTCCCATAGTAGATTTCCAACAATTGGTATTAGATCCAAGTCTCTTAAAATAAATATAATCATTTGTGAGTCAAATATATTGAGATGGAGGTTTATAAGTTGGCAAAGATTATAGAGAATCAGAAGATTGACATTCAGCTTGCACTACATCAACTTGAAGCAGCCAGAGGTGAACTGAAGAAATCCTTAAGAAAAAGAAGAGAATTGGAAATACAACATAATGAAACTCAATACCAAGAAGAGGATACAAAAGGACTATTTGACAATGGTAACTCTTCTGAAAGTGACAAAGCCATAAAAGATCTTCTGGAGAAAAACAATATACTACATGAGGACATTAGAAATCTTAAGAGAGAACAAGAAATACAATTAGTAAGACTTTGTGAAGTTGTTGAATGGAAAAATAAAATTGAAGAAGACAAGGCAATGGTTGAAGAAGATAAAAGGAAAATATCTATGAGACTTGATAAAAGGACATGTGACATGAAAAGGTTGACAAATAATCAATTGGACATGGTAAATCAACTGCTACTTGCTAATCAAGAGTTGGGCAGGAAAGATGTGGAAATCACAAATCTAAGATCAGAAAACAACCAACTGAATAATGAACTAAGATCTTAAAAAAACTCAATGAAAGGATGAACAAACCTAATGAAGCTTTGAGATACGTTGAAGAAATGTTAAGGTCACATAGGAGATCCAATGATACTTATGGACTTGGACATGATGAGCACTTGTCATTCACTGAAGAAGGAGAATCATCAAAGAGTAAACAAAAGAAGAATGCAAAGCCAAAGAACAACAAACCTACATGCCATCATTGTGGAAATTTAGGACACACAACTAACATCTGCAGAAGAAAACATGGTAAGTCCAATCCTAAATGAAAGTTCAATGGATATTGTTTTAACTATAAGAAACATGGACATAAGGCACATGAATGCGGGACAAAGGTCAATAATCCACCTACATCACCTAGATTTCAAGGGCATTGTTTCAACTATTAGAAATATGGACATAAAGCACAAGAGTGTAGATCCAAAGCTAAGTGGACATTCAATCAACAGACTAAAGCACCTAAGAAAGGTAATACCTACAATTGGGACTACAATACATGCTATAGTTGTCATTATTTTGGAAAATATGGTCATATTGGAGCAAACTATTTGAAGACACATTTTAGAGGAAAATCCAAGAGTTGGATGAGTGGAAGTCTGGTCTGTTACAAATGCAATAAGATTGGTCACTTAAAGAGAGATTTTAGAGCACATATACTAAACAATGACCAAGTCAAGAATGAAGAAATTATTGAGAAAATGAGAAACCAGATGAACAAGACTTGGAAGAAGAAAGAAGAAGCAAGTAGTAGTGGAGCTAGTGAACCTGAGGTCATCTAATTCGATGGATCGGGTGATCATAGTATTTCAAACTAAGAAAATAAGGTATGTGAGAAATTGAATTTTATAATGCTTTATTTTACATCAGTTCCTAACATTTGATAAGATGAATTCCATATCTGCATAGATTTAGATGTATTAGTACATATTTGAGATAGAAGCTACATTATATATTTGATGTCGAGCATTAGTATTTTAGACCAAAGTGACCGAGTCACTAGTGTATGTCAAGTGCCTGTGGTAGTCGAGATGTGATGTATACCAAGATGAAGTTGAATGGTAGTATCGACCAAGCTTATGTTAACTTAGTTGACATGAGATTGGCGAGATGGTTGTGTCTTACCTAGAAAGTGTATGAATCATTAATGAAGCCATAATCTAACTGGTTGAAGTCTATAAAGTGGTAATTTACCATTTATTCTCACTTCACCACCAATTTGAGAACTTACAGAGCGATTTGAGAACTATTTGAGCAAGGTATTTACCAAGTATCTTATTTCATAATTGAACTCTAGAATTTGAAGAAATGGTATCTTCATCATTTGCCATAGCTAAGAAGTAAGGGAATGAAGTGATCAATGTACAACTTGTGAGGAATGATGCATGTAAACCATAGAAATTCCAGGCTTTTCCTGAGAGTGAAATTATGGGAGATCTCATAGGTGCCCTATCTTCTATCCCTCCTAAGGTTTTGATGATCAATGATGTACGCACATGTTATATGTGCAATATTGGAGAGATAGGAGACTACGAGCTCAAAGAAGCTTACAAAAATTATGCAACAATGGGGTGTTGAAGGGTGAACACTAGAAGGTTGTCAAGCGAGGGTTGGTGCATGCCCTCAACTTCCCACAAAACTTTAAGGTCGAATGGATAAAGATCGTGTTGAGACAAGTACATGACATGAAAATTTGGCTGGAGGATGGACCAGTAAAGATCACAAAGGAAATGATACATCAAGTAACTGGTTATCCTAGTCTTATAGGGAAGAAGACTATGAGATGTCAAAGCAAGGAGAAAATTCAATCCAATACCCAAGCATTATGGAATAAACAAGGGATGACCATCTCAACAATCACAGATCCAAATATTGATTTTATAGTGTGGGTGATTGCACATAAGTTTTACCAATCCAATCATATTGACAATGTTTCATGCATATAGTAGACCAAGCTTGGAAGATGGTAAAGAAAGATCATACCTATGATCTTGTCGAGCTACACCTAACACAACTTACTGAGAACCTCACTTCAGTTAGGAAAGCAAAGAATTTGATGTGTAAGTTTGGTTCTCTGCTCATCTGTCTATTTTTCTATGTACAAAATAGTTTTCCTACTGTTGGAGATGTTGCATAGGATAAGAATCGACCCATCACTATACAAATTAATGAATTTATTGATCAGATAGGAGAAAACTTTGAGAGTGTAATGGATAGCTATTTTGTGGAGTTTAAGAAGAAAATGAGGAAAAGGAGTAGGATCCTAGTATCACTATTGGAAAAATATTATAATGATGTATGTTTCCTAATTGATACCGACTTCACATATGCACAAACAGTTACACTGAGGGTATCATGGATAATTCCATTACCTTATGAAGTGAATATAGATGAGACAACAACAGAAATAACAACCCTATTAGCTGGAGAAGTTGAAAAAAAGGCTACATATTTTGGGACAAATGAGGAAGAAAAGTCAAAAGTAACCATGAATCTGAAAAATGCAACCATGGAGAGAAAAAGAAAGAAGATAGTGAAAAACCTAGAAAAGATGCTAGGAGAAGGTGAAGAGGAAGATGCATCTCTTGCATTAACACAAGGGTTAGGAGAAGACAAGACAAGTGAGTCTGAAGAGAGTGAAGAGGAGGAAACTGTAGTCACTAAGAAAGGTAAGAAGGCATCAGTTGTCAAGCCTATTAAGAAACCAGTTCAAAAACCTAATCCTATTTCCTCCCCAGTACTTAGAACTAAAACTAGGGTAGCTTCTACTATTCTAGCTGTCGAGCCATAAAAGAAAACCCATGCATTAGGAAAAAGGAAAAAAGTTCAAGCTAAGGCTGTGCTAAGCATTATAAGGAAGAAACCAAGAATAAATCTTATCTTGGAAAAGGATGATGAGGAAATTGATAGTGATGAGGATATAAAGAAGAAGGCACCATCTCAAAGGAAGCAATTTATTATGGATGAGATATGCCACAACATTAAGAGCATTGCTGGATTAGCAGGCTTTAAAAAAATAAAATTTGAGAAACTTAGCATTGAATATAAAGAGAGAGTAGAGAAAGCTATGCTTTAGATGCTCAGTAAATTGAAGATGACACCACTACAGATTGGGAACCTAATTTTTGAAGAATTGTATAAAAGGATAGCTAAAAAATGGGAGTATGCCTTGATGACCGAGAAGCAGATAAGGGAGAGCACACTTTCTCAATTCATGCCTAACTTATCCCCTGATTACATCAAGCAGTATATGGAGAATAATAGAAATGGATTTGTTTCCAAGCTCTGAGAATACTCCATACTACAACACAAGGTTGAAGATATTGTGCAACAAAGCACAAGACTATGGAAAATCATTTTTGGTTTTATAGTTGACAAGAGTACATAACCAAGTTCAAGTAAATCCAGTGGAGTGGAATATTTAGATAATAAGGAGGATATTTCTGAGCCACTAAATGAGGAGAAGGAAGCAAAAAAGAAGGATTAAATAAGTGATTCACAGGATGTGATCATAGTTGTTGATATCACTGAGGATACTCAATTGAAGACAAATGTATTGACCAAGGAAGACATACAAAAACAAATAAAAGTCAAGGTAGTATTAGATAAGTTTCTATCGAGCACCAATCCAATACTCATCCAAGTACAAGATTATCCATAGATTGAGAGTACATCAACTATTGACACAACACCAGTTAGCCTTGATAAGGTCATAGTTGAAACCCAATCCTCACAATGTACCAATGTCAAGAAATAGGACAAGTCAGAAACTACACCAAAGATTACACTTGCTGAGGAGAAACATAAAGAGAAAGCCGAGAAGACTCTTAAAGAGAAATAAAATTAGTCTGCATTAGTTTTGATAAACCCTCATGTGGAAGTTAAAGAAAAGGAAAAGATTGAGGAAGAGAAAGAAAAAGATAAATCAAATTCTAAGGAACAAGAGGCAATCAAAGCTCTTATACAGATGTCGATTGGAAAGACACCTAGAAAGAAGTCATAAAATAAGAAGGACAAATCTCTTGCCACACAGGTGAAACTCAATGAGGTTATAGTGATTCCTAAATAGGGCATTGATAACTTGACCTATGAAAAAATGCAAATCTTCCAGGATCTCTTGAAGAAGAAGAGTAAACAGGAAGAGCTAAGAAGAGAACATCAGCAGAAATAGGTATTGCATGAGATCAAAAGTATTTTTATTGATTCTTTTGAGATATATGATGTAAATGAATCTGCACCTATTTTGGAGAAACTTGTAAATATTGTCAAGAAGGTAAATGATGATGACAGTGAGGCTAATGATAAGTTGTTATAGTGGTATATGAGAAAGTTTGAGACCAAGGTACTTGACAAGGTTTCAACTGAAATTGTAGTTAAGTAGGTAGAACTCTTTGCTTTAGTAACAAATTTAGAAGAAGTTATATAGAATGTCCATTCTCTATACAAGAATTTTTGCAATGTTGAAGAGTTTACTAAAGATAATCAAGATTTGATAGACAAGTTGCAATTAGATTTAAAATCTATAGGACATTCATTGAGCATGGATGCAAGTTCCAGCTCCTATTCATTTTACCAGATTACTTCATGCACAAGGTAGATTAGCCAAATTGGTGGCTAATGATGGAGAAATAAGGGCTATACTAATTTCCATACAAATAGTGTTGAAACCTCATCTCAAGATTATGCAGAGGGAGTTAGTCATGACAAAGGAGTTAATGCAGAAAGACCCTCATCTTTCTATTGCCGAGAGCCTAGTTGAGCTAGCTTTAAATAAAGTCATAGGTTTTAAAGTCTGTAAGGTCTAGTTGGGAAAATGCATTAGCTATGGTAATGTAGCTTCATAAACCATTTTTGGACAAGTATTTTAAAACCCCTACTCCCCATGAACTTCAAGTGACAAAAATAAGGGGGAAATGAAATGACATGACATAATATTAAAGGTTAAAGGGGGAAATAACATGGCATAATAAGATATGAATGAAAAAGTTCAGAAAAGCATAAACAGGGAAATGAACATGGAATAATGGTATGACATACTATTTTTTCTAATGTGTATATTCCATTTTATGTCAAACAAGTCTTATGTACATGTATGTGTAGAATATTTTAAAGATTGAGTCAAAGTCTTAGGGGGAGTATACATATAGGAGTTTTTGATATTACTAAGTACTCATGTAAATCTAATGTAAAATGTCATGACAATGTGTTTTTTCCACTAATGTCAAAGGGGGAGATTTTTGATCTCTAAGTTTGGTTGTCTATTAGTGTCTTACACTTAGTCATTTTCTAGGCAATGTTGGTCGGTCATCACTAGGACCGAGCCATCATGTATAGGCTGAGTCATGTATATAGTACATTTACTAAGCAGTAGTTACTGCCGAGAAAGTATGAGGTCACTGAGTACTTCAGTAATAGCCCAGCCAGTTTATGCCGAGTTGTGTAGATATGACAGTGTCGAGCACCAGTAAAGAAGAATAGTGAATTCTGACTGCCAGAGATATCAAATGTCGAGTAAGCCAGATTTGATATATGTGTTTGTTACGGAACAAACACTTAGGTAAACCATTTTGGCCAAAGTCTACATGATATTTATTTTTTGTTGAGGAAATCACAGAGGTGATTATGCTTTAGAATTGTAATCATTAATCCCTATGTAATTCATGTAACCAATCAGAATTAGGGAATTGTTAAGCAGCATAAGAAGACAATATAGATCATTGATCTTAATTTATGGAGTTGATCTATTATTTACATAAGATGAGATCTGAACCCTAAAACATAATGACTATGAGAAAAGTATGAAGGAGATTTCATACATGCAGAACAGAGAAGTGTCTTAATTATTAGAGACAAATATCAGTGACTGAGCTAAGTAGTGGAGGACAAAACTGAGATATATTTGATAGAGAAGATCAAATCTATATTGGAAGGAGAAGATCTGTTATCATCATCACAGTGGAAACCAAAGGATCAGGTACTAAATCATTCTAATAGGTGAATTAGAGAGAATCTATTAACATAGTGGTTTTAATAGACCTAAGTAAATCTCTTAGCTAAGTGCTTACTTTTTTGTAAGTTTAAATCCTTTTGCAAGGTAGATTGTATAAGTCTTAAAGCTCTTAGCAGGGCAGACCCCTCACAGGGTAGATCATCATCTTATGATCAAACTTGTAGCCCTAACAGGAAAACTTAAATACTGCAGTAGTGAAGATTTGTGGGTGTCATCCCCACCCCAGTTTTACCTTTCAAGGGTTTCTGGGTAACCAAAATCTCTATGTTATGTTTTACTTTCATGGATGATTAGATTGTTAGAACTTTTACAGTATTACATTTGGTGCAAGTAATTTTATGTCAAAATGGAATTATTAGTAGATATCTAATTCACCCCCCCCCCCCCTCAGTATATCACTTTCCCATCGTAGATTTCCAATACATGTTATAGTATTTTTATTTTTTATTTATTTCCTTATAATTGTACGATTGATTTATTATTTTGCATGTTCTCCTCATAAATTATTTTATTAGGAGTATGGACAATGAGCTTGGCTTCAAACAATTTTTTTTTTAAAGTAGGTGCACATTCATGTACCTAGTTAACAAGTCTCTTACATTAGCTTCTACTAAATACATTAGTAGAGGTATAATTGGAAAATAATAAATTATTCAGACATCTTTAGCTCATTGGTCATGTTACTATGGAAAGAATTTTAAGTTGAAGAATAAGGCTATACAATATGTCTTCATTGACTATAGAATCGATGTGGAATATTATAGGCTTTGGTAACTTATGGCCATTTTTTTTGTATATAATAACTATTATCTTTAAGGAAGTTAAACCTTATTCCATAGTGTTGGTACCTCATTTTTATGTGTCTAATATTTTATTTGTTTTGCTCCTAAGGTTGTAAATTCGACCTTATCCACCCTTTGTTCATAACCAATTTGAGACATTCTAAATGGGTCCCACAAGTGTCAAAATATGTAAAAATCCATTAAAAGTCTAAGTTATGGAGCCATGTTGAAATCTACAACATAAGCAAACCTAGGATCAAACAAAAAAATAAGAACACCTTCCATAAGGAGGGAACTAGAAAAAATAATTGCTACATTCCTTAAGAAGAAAAAAATACACAATTGCAAGATTATTACAATGAATACAATGCCACATTTTTTTAGAAAAATACATCTTTAAAAATAGAGAAAAAAATCTTTAAAAGCTAGTATATGAAAACTAGAATGCATGATATGCAAACTAGAGTTGAAAAAGAAAACTAGAACCTAGCTAGATTGAAATAAACTAAATTAGGCTCAATTAAGTGAACTTAATCTAGGCATGCATGTGAAAACATGTTCTCTATTATGCATGAGAATATTCCTTGGGAACGTGTTACAATTGTTTTATGCAACAATACCAAATGTGCCTAATGCAACAAAACTATATATTTGCAAGATAAATGAATGCTCGAACACCCTTGTCTTAAGTACAAATTAGGGAGACACAAAGATCTAAGAATTCAATGCATGAATGGGTCCTGAAAAAAAATGTCTACCTAGGTACTCATGTACAATGAAAGCCTCTCAAAGTGGAGAAAAGGGAGAAAAAACACATGGATAAAAATCCTCTCCAAATGTGAGAGATGAATTGCATGAAGGAAACATGAAATGCAAAAGGAAGGACTAAGAATCCTCCACAAAAATGTCTCAAAATAATAGGAACATGAAGAACATCCTCAAAGTACAATAAAGGTATAGAAAACTATCCAATAATAACTTCTCTAGTGTTGAGGGAAGAACCTCCTTTGAAAAAAATGATATCAAGATCAATAAGACAATAATTTGAATAGATGGCCCCATCAAAACTACTAAAACAATGAATAGATGAAAAATAAAGGAAAAACATATGTCAATGTAAGATGCATATGAAACATGTGTCTATATGAGTGACCCCAATGACACTACTCAACCATGCAAGAGAAAACTACTAATCAAAATACAGGTTTCAATAGCTTAAAGAACTAATCAAATGAGGATAATTTTCCTCCACAAAACTATAATAAAAGATTGTTTGTATGGTAAAATCTCCATCTCATTAAAATACAACCACTACATCTAACTAGTGCATAGGATTAAGTACTAATTCCTAGCTCACGACAAAGAAAAACCAGGGAAGTGTTAGCACTATCAGTAGAAAACCTCCCATAATATTGACAAGGGAGAGATGTGATAGGTCTACCAAAAATATGTATCACCATGTAGTACATGAAGGAGAATTAAAATGTAGACAAGAAAGTACTTGTAACTGAAAAAAGGTATGCATCCAATGCACACATGCATGGTACAATAATCACTAAGACTCAATGTTGTTGTGGATAGACACTCACTAGACAAAGCTATGAAGGAAAAACAAAAGGTACTACACAACCTCCCATGGAACTTTACAATACATTGCATGTAAAAAACAAGGCACAACAAAATGTGTGAAATCCCCCAATGCATCTTCAAGAAAAGAAGTGCATCTAAAAGGTGCTAAAAATTCCCAAATAAGAAAAAGTGCTAGAAATACATGTAGAACAACCTGAGTATAGTTATTTAACACAAATAAAAGGTTTCCAGAACCCAAAACAATCAATTTATCATTCATGATCTATGAAAACACACAAAAAATGAATAAGATATACCTATGGAAACATCTAGAAAAAATGCATGGATTGATATGAAGAGCTCGAACAGACATTTCTAACCCTGTGTGAATTTTAAAAAAATAAAGGAAATGGAAAAAAGATACCAATTTGAGAGCGAAAAAACCACAACTTAATTAAATGGGAAATAAAATTTATAAACATCATAAAAAATCTCAAAAAGAGACCAACATCATTGGATAGCTCTTTGAAATAGCTTTCCAATGATATCTAGATTTTGAAAATGGGACACTCTATAACCAAGTTATGGCCCTAGAAGCACAAACATGAAGGTTTGACTTTAACTAACTAGTACAAAAATTCATTGAATAATTTTAAAAAATTAGTAGCATAGAAGGATAGCCCTTTAAATCATCTTTTTTGATGATGTCTTGTTTGCAAAGAATAAACATGTTATATATGCAAGTTATACCTAATTTTGTGAAAATCTTCCAATTAAGCAAACAATGGCTATAGGGGGCTAAAAACCCCAACCCCTAGTCACATGCAAGTCTTGGATGAGCGGTAGTGGTTTAAAGGTGGCACTCTAATAGTGGAGCAGTGGTAGGGTGATGGAGCTCTATTGGAGTGCTCAGAGCTCACTCTACAGCTTCTAGATTGGAGTGAGATCAAGAGCGTCTGGACTCTAGAGCTCATAGAGAAGAGTAATCTTTGGAGCATTTGGAACTCCCAAAGTGGAGCGAGTTCTAGAGAACTAGAGATCCTAGAGAGAATTGAGCTTTGGAGTGCTCTAAGAGGTTTCTACAACATGTACGAGTCTGTATGAACCAAAAAAAATTACCTTGAAAAAATGTACAATCTCTAATTTTGATTAAATAGTAGGTAATCTTAGGGTTCTTGGGCACTTTGATCATGATTTTTATGTTTATTTTGGTCTAAAGTGCATATAAATATGCACTAAGCTTTTCTACTTTCCTTAAAATGTGTTCCCATAAGAAAGAGCACCCAAATCTTCAAGTGTTCAGAATTTGATGAAACAACAACCAATATTGGGGTATTGGGACATTGTGATCACAAGAATGAGATCGATGAAGCTCCAAAAAGGGAAAAACCCCCCAATCTAAAGAAATAAAAGATGAATTTGGATACCCTAAAATTCCCTTGAGAAAAAAAACCCTCACGTCTTGAGAAGGGGTTTGCTAAATCCATCCCATGATACCATTTTGGAGTTATGGTGCTTTGATACCATGTTGAAATCATTGAGCCATGTTGAAATTTATAACACAAGAACCTCTAAAATCAAACAATAAAACAAGAACACCTTTCATAAGGAGGGTAACAAGAAAATATTTTTTACATTTCTCAAGAAGCGAAGATTACTTAATTGGAAGATTGTGATTTTAGCATGATTACAATGAATACAATTCTATGATTTTATAGAAAAGAATATCTTTAAAAATAAGAAAAAAAACTAAAAAAAGATAAGATATGTAGACTACAGTTGATAAATCAAACTGGATCCCAACTAGATTGAACTAAACTAAATTAGGCTCAACTAAGTGAGCTTAACCTAGCCATCCATGTGCAAACATGTGCTCAATTATCCACAAGAATATTCCTTGATCATGTGCACAATTATTTTATGCAACAATAAAAAAAAGTGCCAAATGCAAAAAAACTATGTATGTGCGCCATAAATGCATGCTCTAACAGTATGCTATATTTTGTGCTAGACTAGACATTGCCTATTATCATGACAGTTCAAGAAGCCCGACTAGCACTTAGTAACTATTCATGGACTTTTGAACTTATATTGGGTTGGGGATGTTGATAGAAGGATATCTATTAGTTGATATTTTTCACTACATTTGGTGATACAATTAGTTAAATGCTCAAGAGATATATTATGACTACATTATCCATTATAGATGTAGAGTACATGGTAGCTACATATACTTGTAATGAATCCATCTAACTGAAAAATTAAAATTAGATGTGGGAGACTTAATGATTTATAAAAATTATATGTGATAGGTTGAGTTCCATATCTTTATCAAAGAACTTGACCTTTCATGCAAAAAATAAAAAAAATTGATGTTTAATACTAGATTTTTGTGACATCATAGAGGATGGAAGGGAGAAAAAAGAATGATATAGATATATTAAAAAGGTGTGAACAAAAACGTTCAATTAGTTTTGTCAGTTTATGAGCCTCTTGAACCTTAGTAGTTTGTTGATAGTGTCTTCACCCCTTACTTTTGTAAGGTATTTGAAAAGTGTGAGAGTATTTTTTATTACAAAAAAATGGCTTTTGAAGGGACTCGAAACCCTTTTTACAAAATATTCTTAGATACAATCAGTTATGACAAGAAAGTACCAACAACCAAAACAAAATAGGTTGCACTAAACATACATAGGAGACACGACAACCAAAATGTAGCAAAAAACATAAAACATAGTAGAAAAATAGAAAATAGGGCAACAAGCTACACCATGTTCTTGATGGTCCCAGCAATCTCCACTTCCAAATGGCTCATATTTAGAGCTTCCTTCTTGAATTCCTACAAATATAGATAGGGATTCTAAGCCTTTCCTTTGAGGTTGGCCTTAATTATCTTGTGAGTCCTAGAGTCCCCTTGGCCTTTCTCTTTTTCAATGCCCAAGTCCACAACCATCTTCTCTTGCTACACTTTATCAAGATTATCCACCATAATTTTCATCATCTCAGTAGTGCTCTTAATAACCCCGTGGCTTTTAGTCATAATGGTCTAAAGAGAATTTTGGATTTTCTTGGCATTATCCTCAACCTGAGACAACCTATCCCCATAATTTTTTCTAGAGCTTTTCAATGGCATCTAAAGTCTTGTTGAGGCATTCAACTAAAAATTTATTCTTATCCTCTATCCACTAAGAATTACCAACTTGTTGACCTTAAGACATGGTAGTAGTAGTGCCTATACACTCAAAATGTGCACTTCTCTAAGTCATTACTTCCAAGAGGATCCATGGATTGGAAACCTTGAGAAAGTGACCTAGAGCTCCCTAGGCATGGAGTCACAAGGGTGTTTAGAATGCTCTCAACTAGAGCTATTAAGCCTATAACCTTGTTAGTAAACCATGCAATGGGAGATTCAAAGAGACAAGGGCAAGAATGCCAATATCCTCAAGAATAAAAAATGCAAATGAAATGTAATGGTATGCTAGAAATGGAGATGCAAGAATGTAACTAAGCTATGAAAATTAAAGTATTACAAGCCTTTGCTAATTAAGCTATGTGAGTTAAGCTAGAACATGAAAGGAAAGTAAACTAAAATGCCATGAAAGATAAGCTAAATGCAAGAATGAAAACTAGCATGCAAAAAGATCTCCAAAGCTCCAAAATCACCAAGAAAACCTGTAGCATAAGATTAGCATAAAGAGTGGATCCTTTGAATGAGAAAAGAGATCTCCTTTTAAAGATAAATGGACCATGGAGATTAAGAGGCAAAATATTTGATCAAGGGTGGAGTTTGAAAATGGGAGCAATCCATGTGCACAAGTCTCCTCCAATGAGAAAGAAGTGTTGACTTTTGTGCCCCATGTGAGACAAAAAGGCCTTTTCTTCTTTTTATAAAATAAGAATAATGCTTTATTTTTGCAACTTATGATAAGAGGAAAGTGGGGGCTTTTTATTTAATAAAAGGGGAGGGAATTCCTTTTAATTAAATAAAGACTTAGGATAAAATGGTTAGCCCATAAAATATAATTGAATAAATGATAGAATTAGGATTTGATCAAGGAAATTGATTTGATTGAAAATATTGATTTAAAAATATTGATTCAGGAAATTGATAAATTGAAGAATGGGGCCCAAAGTCTAGGCGACCATTTTAGGGTGCATACATTTGCCCCTCTTTGAGTAATGTGAGATCGATGTGGGATCACATGTAGTCAAAGAATGAAGTTGAAATGTGAGATCAATTTGGGATCACAAAACAACCCAGACGTGTGTTCGATGGATGGGAACACATCAGGACAAAGATAAGCTGATTGAAAAAGACAAGGCCAACACCCCTGTAAATAGGTAATTGTCAAGTCTAAGATAAGAGATAAGAATCTCAAGCAAGGTTTGATTGAACTGAATCAAGGATTGAAGTTGGATAGGTACTACCCCCTCAGAATCGAAATCAAAATCAGGTAGAGGGAAATAGTAAATTGATAAGTTTGACCAAATCACTAGAAATCATAATCGAAGAGGAAAGATAATAGAATAACCATCAAGCAGTGAAAATATGCCCCAGTTTAACTAGGTTTGACTGAGAAAGATATAGGATAAAGATGAAGTCAAACCCTAGAGAAATGAATGAAAATGAATGAGAGACTAGAAGGTTGAGAGAGATGGGGATGAAGAAATGAAGATGCCCCAGCGAAGATCGAAGGATCAGGCCTCAAATGGTCAGCCAACTACACAGAAGAAGGAGAAAATTTTAAAATGAAATTTTGACTATCAAGATGAACTCAGATTTTGATTTCGATCCCAAAAATGGATCTAGGACATCGACATTAGCTAGGGGTGCAATTTTCATGAAATTTTGAGATGTTTTGAAAATTGGTCAAAAAGTCAAAATGCTATATAAGGGGTAAAAAGCTCATTTTCAAATTCATTTGTCTTTTGTGATATTGAGAACTTCAAGAGATTAGAGAGAGATTATGGCTTAGCAAGCAGTGATTCTGGTCCACACACATCGATTTGAGCATGGTCAGTTGCACAACCGGCCCCTCACTATGGTGCCCCGGTGAGTTTTCAAAAAAACTAGCCTTTTGAGTCATTTAATGCATTTAAAACACATTTCTAAAGTTGTCAAATTATATGCATGTGAAACATCGTACGACACTTAGAAAGTATCGCACATGTACTATATTCTATATCATGCGATAGTTCGTGGGTCCACAAAGTGTCACACAGATGTTCCAGAAAGTGTGAACTATCATACAAGGAAAGAGTATCGCACTGCTATTGAAGAAAGTATTGCATGATACTATATCAAAAAATAGTATCGCAGTAGTATAATGAGAAGTATCGCATAGTTTTGATTTGAGCAATATAACATGGGTACATACAATTTTTGTCTTTGATATTACTTGTATTATTTTTAGACATCCACCATGATATGTTCTGACATCTAGTTTGCAGATTTATGGCTTGCAGGAGGCTTTTTAGACACTCACTATTAGAGCACCGAGAGTAGTTGGGTTACATTGCATCAGGGACTTAGATACTCCCAGTAGAGATGATCTAATCAGCATGGGATTTAGGTACCTGTTAGATATGCCCCATATATGGGCAAACCATAGGTTGCTGACGGCCTTGGCCGAGAGATGGCACAGTGAGCACAATACCTTCCATCTGCCGACTGGAGAGGTGTCGATCACATTAGAGGACATCTACCGGATCCTACAGATACCCATCCATGGAGATCCGGTGAGTACAATCATGTTTGTAGATGTTCATAAATGTAATGTTTCCATATGATGAAAACTGACATGATTTTTTGTTGGCACAGGTATACTATGATCAGACTCCTACAGATGGGAGACAAGCCATCCAGGACTTGTTCTAGGATGTGACAATTATAGACAGACATCTCAATTGGGATCGCCTAATCAAGGAGTATGGTCAGGACTACCTAGTGGCATGCATCATGTGCTCGATAGTAGCACAAGCCTTGATCACTGATAGGAGCCAGAAAGGGTTCCCACTAGGCTAGGGTAGGTTGGTAGAAGATTTGGTAGCACACCCTAGATGGATGGCATGGGGCCCAGCCATCTTAGTAGACATGTACCACAAGCTACATGGGATTATGTACAAAGATGGTAGATCTTGGGCATGCGGAGCTGTCCTGGCTCAGTTATGGGCATGGGAGAACATAGCCATTGTGCAACCACATGTACAACCTCAGGAATGTAGATGGCCCTATATCTACAGGTACATGGGATTCATGAGCTAGCCTCATAGCAGAGATCTGACATACTATAGGAGGCTACTGGATGAGCTTACATCCTTTGAGTGGAGGCCATACAAGTAGTGTGAGCAGTGGAGCGATAGGGATCGCGAGCTCAGATACATGCTGTGCAGCCGGCCACTATTAGGTCAACATGTGGATATTGTTGAGTGCTTTTGTATCACTTGAGTATGGAGATAGTTTGGTCATTAGCAGAGGGTACCCATGGAGACCACTACATACGCCCAAGTGAGGGAGGATGAGGGATTGGAGTGGCTGTCAATGCTGGACTACCAGTAGGCAACATAGGAGACTGCAAGATTGTGGAGAGAGCCATGGGATTACTTACCTAATATGGCAGATGCAGGTGTAGATGTTGCATACAGAGCAGAGCGTCAGAGATGCCCATTTCCATGGTTTACGGTTCCAGATGCACAGCTAGAGGCATCTGATGGGGATGGGGATGATGATGAGGGAGATGGAGGAGGGGGAGGAGGGAGGAGAGCAGTGGAGAGAGGGCAGGGATCCTGATCTGGTGGTTAGAGATGGTCACGGAGATAGGTATCAGATGCTGAGGAGGGAGAGGATGATGTGGCAAGACTAGTTCATCGATGGTGGATGTAGGGCAAGAGCAGCTTGTGGATAGGGGAGGAGAGGATCTCTGTGCTAGGATTCAGGTCTTAGAGACTGAGGTGTAGTAGCTGAGGACTACTATTGCTATACATGATGAATAACTCCTAGATGCACAAGCTGAGATAGAGCAGTGGGATAGAGCAACACGAGAGGATGCCGCAGAGATCCAGAGAGAGGTGGCATGGGCAGCCTATTACCATGGGTTATACATAGTAGCCATACCTCAAGGACAGAGGGTGCCACTCTACTCTGAGAGGGTAGGGAGATCAGACATGGTAGGTGATAGGATGGGGCCACCGGCTCCACCACCACCACCTCCACATGATGGGGCGAGTCAGTCCTAGGTCTAGGGCTTAGATGTATAGTTGTATCTTGAGACTTTGATCCAGATTTTGGGATCTCACATTGTACTTGTATCATGATATATATATGAGATTACTGGATTGATGATTTATCTTGTGTACTTGTCTCACTTGTGATGGATGTTTCAGTATTATTGTCTTGTTATATTGCTCAAATGTATGATGTATGCTTATATATGCTCATGTATAGTCTCTCTCATGGATGTATGTTTAGTTCTCATGTTATGATATAGACTCATGTTTTTGAAAATGATCTTTTTATGATATAGATATGATGATAAGATTAACCCCTTGTGATGACAGGAAAAGGATGTGATGTAAAAGATAAGGAGCAAAAGACATGATCGAGAAGAAGCAAAAGGTGAGCGCAGTTGACCGACAAGTCTGTGAAAGATGAAAGGAGAGCTCTCTCCACACACAAGATGCAAACTAAACTAACATGAACCTAAGAATGCAAGCTACTATGAAAAGTGGTTTACTTGCAAGGTTACAAAGCCATTAGACTCTAATAATCATCATCGAGCTTTATTGGTAGCGTTGCAAGATCATACAATACACACTAGTATGACTATGGGTATATGAATATGATCTGTATCAGATAGATATGTGGGAATCTCACCTAAGCATCAAAGACATGTAGGTCAAGATGACTAGTGTAGTGAGGTTCCCTAAGTTTGGTATAGCAGGATTATGCTTGCATCGAGACACAAGAAAGTCAAGATGACTATAAGCATGCACTTGCGGAAAATAGTCAAGGATAATACATTGTAGATCCTAGTGTCAAGTGGAACAAGCATAAATGCTCATGACAGTTGGGATGAACAAAATATACCCATAGGTAGAAAACAAATAAAACATGTCCTCGTGCCCCCAGTCTTCTAGCCATGCATCATTGAAAAACTATTAGGGAGAGAACACTCATTAAAGAAATCATCATAGACAACACACAAAGAAATAAAGTCAAGCGAGTCTCAATGAGTCAAGTGTTTAAGTGCGTGTGTAGGTCATAGAGTCAAACTTTGAGTATCGCATCTCCCAGTGGAAAATATTGTATCATTGTAGACTGCGGGTAGGATATCTGATAAGTGTTGAGAAACACTTGACATTGGGAAAGTGTTGAAAAACACAGTTGGGGTGGTGTTGAAAAACATCATTTGTGAGATGTTCTAAAGACTAACGCATCCAAGAGACCAAAGCTAACACAGTTATGCCCCCTAGACAAAGACAAAGACCAATTCCAAACCAAGGCAACAAGGACAAGGCATGATGGAGAAAGGCTAAGTGTCGAGGACGAGTGGTAAGAAATAAGGGTGCAAAGGCCCTAAGTAGTGCCTATTTCCAAGTTTTCACCACTTGACAAATTTTTTGACTTTTCAATTTTTTTGAATTTTTGCTACCAAGGCGCCTGTTTCCAAGTTTTCACCAAGGCACTTTTTCTTTTTTTTTTTAATTTTTTTTAATTTTTAACTTTTTT
Organism: Chamaecyparis obtusa; assembly: GCA_027943335.1. Classification (NCBI taxonomy): domain Eukaryota; kingdom Viridiplantae; phylum Streptophyta; class Pinopsida; order Cupressales; family Cupressaceae; genus Chamaecyparis; species Chamaecyparis obtusa. The sequence goes on along the minus strand of BSBK01006603.1, from coordinate 1,327,539 downwards.
TTAAATTTTTTTCAGGACTTTATATGCTTTTTAAGAGTTTTTTTCAACATCATATATGAATTTTTTTGGAATTTTTTCAAGATCAATAAATATGTACAAAGGATGCCCCCAAACAGAACAGGCATCACTGATAGAACTTCTTCAGGTGCAAGACATTGATAGGATCAGGGAGTTTCTCTCCCTCTTCAGTAGATAATAAATTAGCACCTATCCCAAAAGCAGCAGTAATGATGTAATGTCCAAGCCAATTAGGTTCAAATTTTCCCTTTTGATCTCTATGTTGTTGATTCTTAGGATTTTCATATAGGACAAGATCTCCCACTTGGAATTCTCTAGGGAAAACCTTTTTGTTGAAGGCCTTGGACATGTGCTTTTGATAGACCCTCATATGGTCAAATGATGCTTGTCACTTCTCATCTAGAAGTTCTAACTCTTGGAGTCTCATGGCACGGTAGTCTTCATCTGTAACAAGACCTTTGAGGGAAACTCTAAGTGAAGGAATCTCAACCTCTAAAGGTAACACTGCTTCAACACCATAAGTAAGGGCAAAAGGAGTAGCCCCTATAGGAGTATGAATACTCATTCTATAAGCCCAAAAAGCTGAGTTTATCTATAGATGCCAATCTCTACCATTTTTAGGAACTTTTCTATGTAGGATTTTAAGAATGGTTTTATTTGATACCTCTAGTTGACCATTTCCTTGCGGGAAGTAAATGGAGGACCAATGTTGTTTGGTTTTGAAATTCTTGTAGAGTTTCTTAAGGTCCTTTTTTTTGAACTGACCTCTATTGTTAGTCATAATCTTAGAAGGCACACCATACCAAAAAATGATATGGTTCAGGATGAATAGAGAAACTATCTTGCCTAAGGCAATAGAAAGTGGGACAGCCTCTACCCATTTAGTAAAGTAGTCAATAGCAATGATGATAAATTTGTGTCCACCTGATGAGTTGGGATGAATCTGCCCAACAAGATCAAAGGCCTAGCACTGAAATGGCCAATGTGATATAGAAGGAATAAGCTCCCTGCCTGGAGCATGTATCAGGTGACCATGTTTTTGACACTTTTCACAAGATTTTGCAAAAGCTACTGCATCCATCTACATGTTAGGCCAATAGTACCCCGCCCTAAGTAACCTTCGAGCCATGGAAAGATCATTAGAATGTCCCCCACAGATGCCCTCATGAATGTCAACTAACGCTTGATTGGACTCTTCCTTTTCTAAGCACCTAAGAAGTGTCCCATCTAGACCCCTCCTATACAAATCACCAGTGATAAGGGTATGGTGAGAGGTTTTTTGGGTAAGGTTTCTTCATTCAGAGCAGTTAAAGGTATTAGGGATAATTCCATCGTGAAGGTATGAGTAAATGGCACCATAACGAGATGACTCATGACCAACAAGGGTACAGATGACATGGCTTTCTTGGGAGTCATAGATAGGGTAATGTAGCTCTTCCACTAGGAATTCAAATCTGGACTCATGCTTCTCTAACTGAAGAAGTGAAGCAAGTGTAGCCATAGCATCAACTACTTTGTTTTCTATTCTAGGGATTTGCTGAAATGTGACAAATGTGAAATACTACCTTAATGAATCAACCATTTTCTTATAAGGTACCAGTTTCTCATCTTTTGTTTGATATTCTTCATTGACCTGGTTGATTATTTGTTTTGAATCCCATAGATGTGCAGCTCTATGATTCTCCATTCTATGTCCATCTTGAGCCCATTTGTCAGAGCTTCATACTTAGCAATTTTGTTTTTACATGGGAACAATAACTTGTAAGACTTAGGGATCGTGTACCCATGAGGAGAAACAAACAACACACTAGCTCCTGAGCCATTTTGCATAAAAGACCCATCAAAGAACATCTTCCATGTTCTCTTAGTCATGTACATGAGGTGCTCATCTAGAAAGGCAACTTGAATAGGTACACTATCTTGAATTGGGAAGTCATCCAATTGATCAGCTATGGCTTGTCCTTTTATAGCTTTATGCTCAACGTACTCTATGTCAAATTCTAAAAGAATCATCATCCATTTAGCAAGTCTACCCATGAGAGTAGCCTTACTGAGAAAATACTTGAGAGGATCAATTTTTTCTACAAGGTGTATTGTGTGCGCAAGCATGTAATGTCACAAATTTTGGGAAGCAAACACCACTGCAAGGCAAGATTTTTCAATACTGGTGTAATTAACCTCATATGAAACAAGCATACAACTGATGTAATATATGGCTCTTTCTTTCCCATGTTCATCAAGTTGAGCCAGTAATGCCCCCAAGGAAAATTATGTTGTTGAAACATATAGTATAAGTGGTTTTCTTGAGATAGGAGGCATTAAAATAGGAGGATTTTCCAAGTATTTCTTGATTTGGTCCATGCTCTTTTGACAATCCTTATTCCAGATACATTTAACTCCCTTATGAAAGTTCTTATTGAGAGGCTGAGCTCTATTTGCCAGCTGGGAAATGAACCTCCTTATGGATTGAAGGTGTCCTTGAAGACTCCTCATTTGACTAATGTTTTTAGGAGGTGGCATATCCATGATTTCTTGGACTTTTTCAAGGTCGACCTCTATTCCCTTTGTTGAAATAATGAATCCTATAAGTTTTCTAGAGGTAACACCAAATGCACACTTTTTTGGATTTAATCTGAGTTGGAATTGTTCCATGCGATCTAGAATGACTTCTAAATCACCTAAGTGTGTGTCCCTTTTTTTAGATTTAGCGAAGGTGTCATCCACATAATCTTCCATGTTCTTATGCATCATGTCATGAAAGATAGTTGTCATAGCTCGTTGATAGGTGGCTCCTACATTTTTTAATCCAAAAGGCATAATGTTCTAACAATAGGTACCCCATGCACAAGTGAATGCAGTCTTTTCTTGGTCTTCAGGAGCTATCTTGATTTGATTATACCTAGAAAAACCATCCATCAAAGAATAGATCTCATAACCCACAGCCATGTCCACTATCATGTCTATATTTGGGAGTGGAAAATCAGACTTAAGATCTCTAAAGTCTATGCAAATGTGAATGGACTTGTCATGTTTGGAAACAGGTACAATATTTGAAATCCATTCAACATAGTCAATAGCTCTTATGAATCCTGCCTTAAGAAGTTTTTCTAATTCTGCTTTGATTAGAAGAGCTATATGAGGATGCATTTTTCTCAATTTTTGTTTGACTAGTTTCACACTTGGAGCTATGGACAAGTGATTCATAATAAGATTAGTGTCCAACCTTGGCATATCTAAATAAGTCCAAGCAAAATTAATCTTCTTCCTCTGTAAAAACTTGGTGTACGCTTCCCTTTCTTGTATTGACAAGGACTGAGCCAAGTGCACTATTTGCAGAGCTTCATCGGTACCCAAGTTGACTGCTTGTGTTGGCTCAACAAGCATTGAAGATCTATCTTGAAAGTAACTTGGGAGATGATCAAGTACCTCATCCTTAGGTGCCTCAGAGAGGTTTTCACCCTTGGATACGTCATTTATTTTTACTATTTTTGGTTCTGACACCGCCACACAGTGGTTTTAAACATCAGAACTCTTATTCTTTTTTTATTTTCTTTTTATTTTTTGACTAAGGTACTTGATGTCTGGCTCTATCATACATGTAGCTGGTTCACTGGTGGAAGAGACTATAGGTTCAATTACATTCAAGTAATAAGTTATCTCATAGTCATTCTGGAATGTTAAGAGCTCAGGCTCTTGATAACGTTGGGACAAGTCAATGAGATGGGGATTAGCAAGGGGTAAATCAATGGCAGGTTCAAGGTTGTGGATGATAATGGTGTCATCTCTGGTGACTGAAGATTCAGAGTCTATCAAGTATTCTTCTAAGTTACCCAAATCGGGATTCATCCTATCAAGTGAAGAATCATCCACTAAGGAAACACGTGGGTTCCAGTCCTCCAATACTACACATGACTCATCAGCTACCTTGGGATGAGAACTAAAAGTATGGACAACATCAACATCCATGTCAACTATGGAAGAATTAGAGAGAGACTCCCATTCATACTCATGTGAATTTGTATCCGAATCCTGACTGGGATGTTTACACCATGCATGTTTACGATGTCTAGATGTGGAGGCTCTAGTGTCACCAAGGGTAACACCTTCTTGAACACCATTCATGTACTAATGTTCTTGGATAGGATCTTCAACAGTGGATTCTTCTTGTTCTAGGCTTGAAACTGTTGCATGGGCAACTAGATTGTCTGAATCTCCCCAAAGGATATTAGTGGAAGGTACCGAATCTTCACACATGTCTTGTTGATTTGTCAAATTTGGCATGTATTTTGGCACATCTTCACTATCTGACTCATCAAGGATAGGAGCAATTTTCTTGTTATGATTTGCAAATCCTAGTCCAACCATCTTCTTAGAGTTGCATCCAAAAAGAGCATGATCAAGAGGTTCAGCCCTAGCATCCAATGTGTGACTAAGAGGGCCATGTCCTAGATAGCCCATATTTTTGACAAAAGTATACCCTCTTCCATAAGCCTTAGGAGAGGGAGAGAAGTTTTCATTGTGCATGTATTTATCTTCTCTATAAATCCAGTCTTTAACAACCACCTCTTCTTTCTCATCTTGGATAGGGACTAAGGACTCTACAAATGTGCCAAATAAAGTCATGGCTAAAGAGGAAGGTTTCATCTCTTGGGAAGGCTTGCCATAAGACCTAGGTGAAACTGGCAGCTTTGTAAAGGAGTCAAGTTGATACCCCCCCCATACCAAGGTCTAGTGACTTGAACTTATCTTTGCATTGTGCTAGAGTTGCATTGAAATCCTCTACTTCTCTATTGAGGAGAACATGAGTCCTTGCTGAAATGGAATTAACAAATAAGGTGCTATCCCCAGGTATACAAATTTCTACTCCATTGTAGGAGAACTTAACACACTGGTGGTAAGTGGATGGCACTACTTGCATCTCATGGATCCATGGCCTACCAATTAAGATATTGTATGCCAGAGGACTAGCATCAACAATTTGAAACAAAATGTCTTTCTCAATGGGGCCAATCCTAAAAGGAAGAACAACCAACCCCTTGGAGCTTCTTTCTGCCTCATCATAGGATTTTATGGTGATTTTATTTCTAGCATCGATGACCTCTTCTGAGTAACCCAATGTTTTTAAAAGACTTAAAGAACAAATATTGAGCCCAGCACCCCCATCTATCAACACACACCTGACATGGGTTTTATGGATCATGACTTTGATGTGAAGGGTGAGATTATGCAGGTGGCTCAAAGTTTTATCATCGTCTTCTAAAAAAGTGAGGTAATGTGGGCTAGGAATATGATTGACCATTCTTTGGAATTGGTCAACATCTAAATTGTTAGGGACATTTGTTGCACGCAAGGCATCCTCAAGGAAACACTTATGTCTTGGGGACAACTCCAAGAACTCAAAGATTGAAATCTAAGTTGGGGTTCTCTGCAATTGGTCAACAAGATTATAACTCATTTTGGGATCAACTGCTGATTTTGTGGTGACATTCTTGGATGTCACTTTCTTTGGTTTACTGGATGGATTGGAACTAGGTCCTCTAATGACCATAGGACCCTGGCTTCTCATGACAACATTAAGAGCTTGGGATGACCTTCTAGAGTGAGGACCCCTTAGCACCACCACAGGTTCCTCATCAAAGATAGGAGGAGAGTCCACATCATAACCTTAGGGATCCTTGCTCCTCATCATGTTGACACTTTCCTCCACAACTTCAAGCATGTTGACCACCTTTTGCATAGCTATGTAAGTGTAGTTGATCTTAGCTTTGCCGTTCTTTGGTTTAGAGGTTTCCCCCTTCTCATATTTAGGCAAAGGTTCTTTGAAAGGCTTGTGATCAGCATTAGTGTTCAAACCATCCACCTTAATTTTTCCACTCTCAATGAGATCTTGGATGATATGCTTAAGCTTCTAATAGTGTTTGATATCATGGCCAATACCATTATGGAATTTGCAGAAAGCTTTCTCATCCCACCAATGTGGTTTAACATCAAGAATATGGTGCTTTGCTGGATCTTGAGGATGTGCAAGATTGTTGGCAATGAGTGTTTTGAAGACATCCTCATAGGAATCACCAAGCTTTGAAAATTGACACCTCTCTTTCTTGGGCTTTTCCTGGTATCTTGGCTTATGTTCTTGTTGGTTGGATGTGTTGAGCTTCATTGCTTGAACAACACTAGATAAGTGAAGAACACCTTCATCCTTAGGTTGAGAAGAGTCCACCACTCCATCATTAACCACTTGCTTGTTCTTATTCCAGTGCAAGTTTTTCCCTTTATCCTTATTAGCATTGTGGTTATTTTGACCATTGTTGTTGTTTTTGTTGTTGGTCAAATTCCTTGCTCTTTCAAAACATCCTCAATTCTACATGTGGTTTTGACCATGGTGTCAAAGGAGTCAAAGACCATTTTCCAAACTTCATATCACATCTCAGGAACCAAGTTGCTAATAAGAATGTCAATCTTCTCCTTTTCAGGAATGGTCCTGGGGTAGCGAGAACATTGACGTCTCCACCTTTGCAAGAAAGCAACAAAGGACTCCCCTTGGTTTTGTTTCAAGTTACATAGGTCCAACATGGTGACAGATCTTGAAAGATTGTAGGTGAACTGTTGGACAAATCTATGAACAAGTTCTTTGAAAGTCTTGATGGGGAGAGTTATATTGGTAAACCACTCCATTTCTTAACCTTTGAGACTCCTTGGGAACAACCTCATGAGATAGCAGTCATCTTGGTGAAACTCAAAGCTCATAATGTAGAATTGGCACACATGGTCATGTGGATCCCCATTACCATCATATTTGTCATATTGGGGAATTTCCACCTTCCTAGGAAAATATTTCATGCTCATACTCTTGTCAAAAGGATTAGGATAGATTGAGTCAAGTGAAAAGGAACTCTTAGGTGCCAACACCTTTTCCATCATACACTTGAGTTGTTTGATCTCCTCTTCTTGGGATGGACCTTGCTTCTTGATCTTTCTATCCACATCAAAGTTGTAAGGAACTCTAGCACCCTTGTTGATCAAGCTCTCTAGGAACTTGTCTTTGTTTTCTCTAGATACCTCTCCACATACTGTTGGAATAGTGGTTCTTGTTGCATCCTCATGAATTCTTGAGCATCAAAACTTGAGCTACTACCTCCATGTTGGGAACCATGATGAGCACATTGGGAGGGTTGTCTTGAGTTCCTAGGAGGTTTTTGTCTCCTATAATGAGCATGTTGTGAAGTCCTTCTTCCTCTAGGACTAGGAGATCTTGAAGGGGTTCTTGAAAACCTACTACTTCATGGGGTCCTCGAAGGAGTAGATGGTGGAGAGTTGTTTCCACTATTGACACCCCTATTGTTGAATTGGGCATTAAGTTGTTGGGCCAAAAGTCTATCTTGTTCTTCTTGAGAGGCTTTCCTTTTCAATTCTAATAAGGCTTGTCTCTCCACCTCTAGGAGTCTAAACCTCTCTTCTTTTGCAGCTTGTTCATCTAAAAAGGCTTTCTTTTCACGTTCAATTCTTTTGAGCCTTTCACTTGTGTACCTTGAGGTTGTTTGGAGTGGAGAACTTGGTCTTGAATGTTTGAACAAGTCATTGGCATACGATGCATTCACATGAGCATCACAAGGTTCATTTTCTTGGTCTTCATGTTGTGACTGTTCATCTTGGTGAGCTCGTCTTGTATACCTTTTAGCCCTTTGATGGGCATCCAAATATCTGGTATTGATAGGGGGTGATTCTAGTTGATTGTCATGAGAGGAATCACCAAATAGCATGTTGTCTCTATGTCTCTAAAATATGTCATCAAGATTTTGATCCATTGCTTCCCTCCTCCTTTTGAGTCATGGTGTAACTCATATCCATATCTGATTGAGAAGGTGCTAAGGAGGTACTTAACTCACTAGGATTGCTCTTAGGTTTAAACCAAACTTCACACTCACTCCTAGGTGATTGGTCAAACATAGGCTCACTTCCTTTACATCTTTGGCAAGTTTGAACAGGGGGTAATTGGTTAAAGACTATCTGAGGTTGTTTCCATTGATTCACTTGATACCTTGTCATAACCGACATGAAAGGAAAAGCACTTAGTGATAAGATGACCCTAAGAAATGTTGGTATCAAACTAGGATAGTAAAAGTGTTCAATTGTCCAAAAGAGAGATGGTAAGATATAAAATTGCAAAAGGTATAAACCAACACTGCCATAAAGGTGCCCAACAATGGATAAGTATCCTAACACATATGGATCAGGAGGATGATTTAACCAAGTTATATTTGATTGAAATTGAGTTTGGGTGGAAGTGAATTGGACAAAAGACTACTAAGACTCTCCAAGTGTGTTATCAAAGAATCCAAAGGTTGGTCTTTTTCAACAAAGGTGATTTCTAACTTACCGATTCCAAGCAAGATCACTTGTAAAATCAAAGGTTACTAATCAAAGGTTCAAAACACAAGAATCTCAAGTGCAAACAAGCTTCCAATGATAGGACAAATAACCTGATCTGACCTAGATCAACCAAAGGAGACTAGAAATGACACAAATCAGCTTTAGATTGGAGACAACAACAAGACAACAGGATGACTCTGTGTGACAGTTCACAAAGTATTAGGATGATACAATTTTTCCAGATGATATTTCACACTAAGTTCGTGCAACAGTTTCTAGGCAGTTGATGTGATAGTATCCAGGTAGGTCGTGTGATAGTCATGCGATATCATACGATATTTAACTAGTGAGTGTGTAAATCTCTATTTTGAAGGCAATTGGTCAAAGTTGTAGGTTGATGATTTCAATTTCTCGATTCCAAACATAGTAATAGCAAAAAATAGATAGGTTTTCAAATAGTAAGTGATCAAATGTGTCATAAAAAACTTGCACAAGGGCAAAAGCAACCTTTTCAAGACATGCAATTGAGATATCAAAGTGAAAAATCCTATGAGCACTACAGTGATGTTTAATGTTCAAGAACATTTACATGGGTAGATCACAACGAAGACAATTCAAGCACTTACTAGCCTAGAAAGACAAAGGCTCAATACTCAACAACTTAGCCCACACTTGAAGTCCCATCGCCTCACACAAAGTGGTTGCCCACAATAGATGTTGGCTTTGTCATGAAAGTGCTAATGACACAACCAAAGGAACATAGATGGTGAGTATTCTTGGGGTGATCTAGGTTAGTCCACTAGGATCAATCCTTGCACCAAGATGTTAAGCGGGAAAATTGAGTAGCTTCTATCTATGGTTCGTAATAAGAGCTTACGTTCGTAATACCCATCTTTCTTCCCAAAGGGACTCCTTACCTTGCAACAAGTAACGGACCTCGCGGCCACAAGAGTACCTTAAGCATTCTTGCTTAGCATTTTCCTCATGGTCACAATCTCACAAGTACTCACACCAAGTGAAGACAAGTACTACATCTACCAAGGTGTTATGTCCTTGATAGCCTTGATTTTATAGTGGGTCAAAATAGCTCGGTATTAGCTTGTCTCCACTTGGGTCGTTCCTCTTGATTTCTCAAGAGCAGGCCTGCTAAAGGATTCTAAAACTAAACAAGAAGTGGATCAACCTTTGAGGGTCAAGATTTCTGGTTCACCTCAAGGGTGAAGAGCATACTCTCCTATCTCAAAAATCTTTCCCAAACACACCAAGCAAAGTTCAATTAACCCTCTTGCTTTTGAAATCTAAAGATGGGTCAAGATTTCTGGTTCACCACAAGGGTGAAGAGCATACTCTCCTACCACCAAAAGACTCCTAATAACAAGATTTTAAGTGCCTAAGAAAATGTAGAACTAGTATATGCCACACTTTAAAATGAAAGCAAAGAATAAGCACTTGATTGTTTTTATGCTTTGGGCAGCCCTGCAAGAATGATTAGTATCCCTTGTGCATTTGAAGCTTTGACATGCATTCTTTTTAGCAATTTATGCAAGTAACTAGGGTGCACCTACAAACACAACTTGTTAGGCCTACCAAAGTTATCACAATAAAATCAGGTATAATCTTCAAATTAAACTATGTCTTAACACAGCAAATCAAAACTAGCAAGCAAACAAATCCGAATCATGCAAGGAATAACCAAAATTACTCATTGCCAAGCCTGGGCGACAGTTCTGTTAGAAAATGTTTCGCATGATACTTCGCAGTATACTAATGCGATACTTTCTTTCTGAATGATCTTTCACGCTACTTGCAAGTGATAGAAAGTAATATACCAGTGCGACAAAATCCTGCAAGGGCGTACGATACTTTGATTGGAAAAGTATCACACGGGTATATAAAAAAATGTCATACAATACTGGTGAACTATCGTACGATATTCTGTCAAAAAGTACGGACAAAACAATTGAAACAACAAGAAAAATATGATGAAAAATTAGGCAAAATGCATGAAAAATAAAGGCAAAACAGAAGTGTTCTGCCCCACGGTGGGTGCCAAAAATGTACACTCAAAATGTGCACTTCTCTAAGTCATTACTTCCAAGAGGATCCATGGATTGGAAACCTTGAGAAAGTGACCTAGAGCTCCCTAGGCATGGAGTCACAAGGGTGTTTAGAATGCTCTAAGCTAGAGCTATTAAGCCTATAACCTTGCTAGTAAACCATGCAATGAGAGATTCAAAGAGACAAGGGCAAGAATGCCAATATCCTCAAGAATAAAAAATGCAAATGCAATGTAATGGTATGCTAGAAATGGAGATGCAAGAATGTAACTAAGCTATGAAAATTAAAGTATTACAAGCCTTTGCTAATTAAGCTATGTGAGTTAAGCTAGAACATGAAAGGAAAGTAAAATAAAATGCCATGAAAGCTAAGCTAAATGCAAGAATGAAAGCTAGAATGCAAGAAGATCTCCAAAGCTCCAAAATCACCAAGAAAACCTGCAGCATAAGATTAGCATAAAGAGTGGATCCTTTGAATGAGAAAAGAGCTCTCCTTTTAAAGATAAATGGACCATGGAGATTAAGAGGCAAAAGATTTGATCAAGGGTGGAGTTTGAAAGTGGGAGCAATCCATGTGCATAAGTCTCCTCCAATGAGAAAGAAGTGTTGACTTTTGTGCTCCATGTGAGACAAAAAGGCCTTTTCTTCTTTTTATAAAATAAGAATAATGCTTTTATTTTTGCAACTTAGGATAAGAGGAAAGTGGGGGATTTTTATTTAATAAAAGGGGAGGGAATTCCTTTTAATTAAATAAAGACTTAGGATGAAATGGTTAGCCCATTGAATATAATTGAATAAATGATAGAATTAGGATTTGATCAAGGAAATTGATTTGATTGAAAATATTGATTCAGGAAATTGATAAATTGAAGAATGGGGCCCAAAGTCTAGGCGACCATTTTAGGGTGCATACAGTGCCTTTCCCAATGACATTGTCACATGCATTTTCATGCATCAAATACTCCATAACCTCCATCTTACTGCTCAAAGCTCTTTGTTTAACATGAAGCTCCTTCAATTCATATAAAACTCACTTGAACATACTAAAGGAGTCAATAACATTATCTCTTGCCATACCTAAGACATCTGACATATGGTCACTATTAGAATTGAAGTGAAGAGAATCAACATTAAGGTTCTAAGGATATTTAGTATTGACCTCACCATGATACCTAGAAAGAGGCTTGGTAGAAATAGGGGAGGCAGTAGGGGTATGTTTAGAAAGGCTAAGAGGGGAATGCACAACCTCTTGTGAGATTTTCACAATATTTTTCTTACCATCCTTCCCTTTTTTAATGAAAACCTAGAGGGGAGAAACAGGCCCACCCACTCCCTCTATGTTAGCTGAAGTCAAACTGGAAGAAACCACAATCTTCTTCTTGTCCTTACCTTTATCCATAGTCTTATGTTTTGTTTTGACCTCCCTTTTAGCTTTTTTAGAGGGAGTGAAATCTTCTTCCTTTGAATCAGAATGCTCCTCCCCCTTAGACTCACCCATAGACCTCCACACTCTGGTGTCATCACCCTCAAAAACTAGAATAGAATTATAGGAGGTAGTAAAATCCCTAAAGGGATCATCAATAAGCACAAGTAGACCCTAATGAAACACAATATACTTATCCAGATTCTCCCTATGATCAGTAATACTAGCACTAAGAGAAGATAACAAATAATAAGGGAAAGAAACCCTAGTATTATGCTCTAAATAATTTGGAAAAACAAAATAGTGGCCAAAGGTCCTAATAAAACAACCATCTAGGGTAATGTATTCCATTAGTACCTTTAAGAGATGCCCCCCCAAAAAATTGATGTTCAAAGTTTCATATCAGCTCTTCAATTTCCACTCAAGATCCTCCATTCCTTCTCAAACTTTAGGAATTTTTGTACTGCCATCTTGGAATACTTCATATCCATGTAGAATTTCATCCCTTCAGTAGATGATCATGTCACCTCTGCTATCCAATTCTCATCAATGTTGACCTTTCTTCCATGCAGGGTAATGGTGCCATCCTTCCAGTGATTGATAAATTACTCAGTAAAGATCCTATTACACCCATGCAGTCTCTCCAAGAAGGAAACCATCCCTCCCTTCTTCAGAATCCTCTTGATCCTAATTTTAATATTACTAAGATTAAAAAATTTAGACTATAAATGCTCAATCTATTAAATATAGATGTTATTTTTTATTAAAATAAATATTTTGGATCATTCAACATCAATTATTGAGTTCTTGGGATGTGGATCTCTTTGAGCTCTATAGTTTAAAAAAGGGAATCCAATTAATGTCTCAAATTAAGATTTATGGCCTTCAAAAGGTGGGGTGCCCGCATTAGGAATTTTAAAACATCCATGACACTTAAAAGATGGAGTTACACTTGTTGACCAAGTTACAATGAATGTTAATATGATGTTACACAAATTATTTGAATTGAGATAATAGAGACAAAATAGAGCACCCAAGTTGGTGAGTGTATTATGATGAGCTTCTATTAGTGAAAGGAATACATTGTTTTTAGCCTATGAATTCAACTTGGGATTTGGGTGTTGTATTTCTAATTAGGGATTTGGTTGTCACATTTTGGGTGGTTATAGCTCATGGTTTTATGATTATCATTTGATGGTTTCATGTATTGAAATCTCCTACTTATTTAGTGGTCAAGATGAAGGTTTTAATAGTGAATTTTATAGGTATAACATGTTGCCATGATGACTCTAGATATGTAGCTAGTGAAACTCCTATAAACGCATTCATAAAAACCACACACAATCAATCCAGAAATGCATTCATAACTCCTATAAACAATTAGACTCAACAAATATATTGTAATATTTGATTATTGAATTGCTTTGGAGTGTGGTGTTTTTCTCCTAAAAAGGGTTTTTCCCACATTAATTGTTATGTTATGGTATATTTCTTATGTTCTTATTTCTTAGTTGCACATGATTGGTTTATTTTTTACACATGAATTACCTCATTTATTAGTGTAGAAACCATATTCTACACTTATGCTTTTTTTCATATTTTATAAACATAAAAATTTATATCTTTCTTTGTGTAACATCCTAACAAATTCCTACGGTTTGGGTGTTGAACATTTAGCCATGCTTAGACATGTATTATGGAAGGAGAAGTTATAATGAAATATAGTAGACTAGTAAATGAGAAAGAACTTCACTACACATGTTTTTTCTTGATCATGTCTCTTGAACATATTTTCTCCATAAATTATAGTACTAATTAATAAAACCAATTTAATCATCTTAATTTTGGTTGGTATCACTCCTAAGATAACTTGTACTTTATTATTCAACACATTTATGGTAAAATAAATTGAATAAAATATGATTTTTAATTCTAGTTGAGATACATAATTCTCCTATTTTCCTACAAGTGAAGGATATGCCAATAAAAACAACTTTGAATAGATTCAAGCATATAGTCTCTCCAACTTGGTTAGGTGAGATGAATTTGGAAATACTACCATGAGGTCATTATTATCTTTAATTCATAAATTGCAACCTAAGTTACAAAGATAGAAGTCACAAGGGGACCTCCTCCCTATTCAACATAATCAATGTAAAAGACACATAAGCCACATAATCAATTAAAGTCACAAATACCTTATAGATGTCACTTTGGGGATTTAAACATGGATCTTCAACATGAGAACCATATGGCCTCACCATTTCAACACAACCCTATTGACACCATGAGATCATTGTTATAGAGTGCATAGATGGTGTAGAAGAATGGAATAATGAAAGTAAGCTATGTTTTTTGGGTACGCATTGACGATTATCTTTATCCTTATTATGAACATGTATAAAATTTGATTATATTTCATGGTTGATACAAAAAATTCAGTTGTCATGTCTTAGAGAAGCAACTATTATGCTAATACATTGGTATACAAAAAAGGTTCATTATGGGTAGGAATTTCAAGTGCATTATTGGTAGAAAATCCACATCTTTGTAATAGGTGCATCACTGAAAACTGCTCATTCTTTTTAGGATTTCAAGTTAATTTAATATTTTTTTGTAGATAACTCTCGATATTTGAGATATAATTACTTAGTAGTATGAAGCACCAATTTAGATACTATCATTACAAAAGCCTTGAGAAACGTGTGTCTATAATTTTCCTAGGAAAAGATTGAATTTTCTTTATAAGAAACAAATATTTACATGAAGCAATGAAATAAAATTCTAGGAATTTAAGATTTTTCCATCCATAGTGCAAGTTTCATTTTAAGTTGAATAATGTGCTATGTTTTTGGTATTGATGTCTTTCTTGTTGGAGCGTAGTAATATATAGCTATGGGATCTTTAAATAGGTAATACAATGCCATTCACTTATCATAATTTTCTTTTTACAAGAGAAGTACAAGAGATATACATTTTCAATATGGATCAAGGGATGATACAACAAAAAGGTACCAAGGATAATTCATTTGATAAATCAAACGTTAATAAGATAGAATGTTAGAACACATAAATATACATACTAGATCTTATTGTATGATCGAGGTATTGTGACTAAAATTTCTCAACCAAGATAGAGAGTTTGTGTTTATATTTCATTGAAGATATAAAAGACAAAGGTAAATAATATGGCTAAATAATGATAATGTAACAAAATAAAGAAATATTGTGCTCCTTTTGAGAGCCTATATGGTTGGGTGTCGTGGACACATGCACTTGATCCTTGCTCAACATAATATAAAGTTCTCTAGCAAAGGTCACACGAAAAGAGTGAATTGAATGATAGTGTTAAACATCTTTATGATTTTAAGCATTGGAGAAAGACATGAGAGGAGTGGTGGTAGTTGTTCACAATAAAGAGACACAGATGACAATAGTGGAGGTAGAGGCAAAGATGAGTGAGCATAGTTGCTTGATCCTTGTGGGCATAGTTGCTTGATCGTTGCCCCTTGTAACTAGTTGAGATTAGGTAGACATGGTGGTTTAAATGAATCACTCCTTAGGCCTCCACATTCTTGCCTCACTTTTCCTCAAGTATTCCCTGTTTGCAACCATGACCAAAAAGCACACACTCCAATCACAAAAACCAAAATCATTTCTCCCACAAAGATCTCCACCTAGTATTCATGTTTAAGATATTGGCTTGTTGAGTAAAAATTAGAAAAATAGATAATTCTACTACAAAGACCTTACATTATTGATTCAACTACTTTATATCTTTGTTCAATTTGTTTACCACACTCTATTTTATCCCATTTTCTAATTCAAACAAAACAATTATATCATTCTATTTTTATTCAATTTATAGCACTTTAATGGTTTAATCTTTTCCATATTATTGTTATGTATTAATACTTATACCACCGAAAACTTATAACAACCAAATTTAAAAAATATCCCTTTAGTTTATATAGTATAAATGTATCATCCAAAACATTCAAGAACGAACAAAATTACAAACAAAATACTTTTACAAAGAGTTCTTTGAGTGCCCTTGACCCATAGAATGTTGATCTTATAGACTTAATTAAATTTCCTTCATTCACACTAGTATTTCAAATCCCAAACCAGCATGGTACAATACTCCAAATTTGAACCCAAATTACCAAGGTAGTGGGCCCTCCCATGCCTTCCCTCTACTATCTTCTGAAAAAGGCCTTTTTGATCGAGAATACTGTGAAACAAAAAGGATCCCTTGTACAACTTCATTGGGCATTTTTTTATCTTCCTCAAAGTAGCAATCACATGCATGATTTGACAAGTCTTATCCCTTGTTAATTTCTAGGTAGGTAGCTCGTCTTTTTCATATAATTGTCACGTACCCATATAATGGAATATACCTTTATACTGTCGCCATCTTTCCAAAATGAATTGTCCCTTCCAAGCACTCATAATTTATTGGCATTCACTAAAGCATGTCCCCACATCCTTTTTCAAAATTGAATTTTGTCCCTTGTGGATTTTCTACTATTAATTAATTGTGATGATGATTTTTTTAAAAATATATTAAAAAGATTTTTTTAAATATTTGAATAGTTAATTCATATTTTAAATGATTAAGTTAGTAGGCTATGTGTATCTTTAGACTCCATGTGATATATGTTCATATATAGAGATTTAGGTGGTGGTCATATATAGGATTAAATTCACTAAGATAAAAAAAAAATTGTGGTTTTTCTAATGCCTTTTCAGCCCTCATAACAAATATACTTAAGTCTTTGTTAAATTATTAATTGATTATACATTTGAACTTTTCTATATAGCTATACATAATTTATTCATAACAAATATCATTAAGACAATTTTTCTATTGTATTAATATAAAAGAAAATTGTGTTTAACTTACATAAATGAATGATATATTTATGATTTATGGTTTATGTTTTTTCTTGTTTTTTTTTAAGTCTTATAATTATACAAGTAATTTTTGGGATTCACATTGATTAGTGCAGTAGTGGTAGTTTTTTTAATAAGAATTGATAATTAAACTCTGGTTAATCATGACTCCACACATTCCAATAGTTTTGATCTAACAATTTTCTTTTTCTTTTTCTATTTTGGCCTAACCATGGAGGTGTAGATTTCACCCTAATTTATAATCATAACTACAAACTTGACCTCTAAATTTTCAAAATTAAATTTGATTGTGGGCTAAGACCAACTCCTTTCTAATTAGTCATTGTTGAATTGAGCACAAAATACTTGTCTTCAATTTTCAATAGCACATTTATATTCCAACGGTCAAGAAAAACAATGTCATAATTTCTATACTCCACAACATATCTATGTCTATATATGTTCTCATATGCATTAATAATTGTTGCATGCATGAGCTAACATGTCCAGTGATGCATTTTTTCAATTGTTCAAATGCTATATATGCAAAATATAACACTAATGATAAGTAAATATTTTCTTTGAAGACGTATCTAGAATAGTAGTTATTTTATTTATAATCTTGAGTAAAGAGTACAAGAAATTAAATATAAGATGATATAATTGGTTGCATCCACTTAGTTATAAGATGAATATTTTAGAATAAATGTATACTTATTCATTTGACCTATTATATGAGCACGAAATTTCTACATAAGAAGCATTATTCATCTATCTCTATGCTTAAATTTATAAAAGGACATAACATAGAAGATAAACCCTCATGTAGATGTTGGAGAAAATGATTTAAAGGTTGTAATTTGTTTATATTAGTTGTTCACTATGGAACTTAGTAGAAAACCCTTGCATAATACATTGTTATTGAGCATGAGAAGATCTAATATTACAAAAAGATAGGAATGAATATTTATAATTTTAAAAGAGGTATAATGCAATGCCCCATCGAGGAACCCTCAACACAAGGA
Source organism: Chamaecyparis obtusa (assembly GCA_027943335.1). Taxonomy (NCBI): domain Eukaryota; kingdom Viridiplantae; phylum Streptophyta; class Pinopsida; order Cupressales; family Cupressaceae; genus Chamaecyparis; species Chamaecyparis obtusa. Next base: position 1,309,750 of record BSBK01006603.1, on the reverse strand, counting down.
CATAATACACAACAATACATGTAGAATATTTTTTTATTTTTAACAAAAATACAATACTTTAATTTAATCAACATTACATAATACCATTTGTTATATCAAAAATAAAAAACAAGAGAATCAAGATTATACCTATTGTTGCATTTGATTAAAAAATACTAATCACTGCATACCTAAGTTGTGCTTTCATATTTCTCACCAAGTCCATGTACACACCTATTTTCACAACTAGATCGGCATACAATAAGAGTCATTACAGATTAGATACATGATCATAATACAACTTTTCTTACCAACTTAACTAGAGAAATTACATACATCAATAAAAATTCTAAAGGGGCCAGACCTAAGTCTCGGGGGCTCATCACTAATGGTCTTGCCTATGTCATGCATAGAGACTTCGTAGTTTGACTCTTCAATTTGGTCTATATAGACCAGGACTACCCCAAGAAAGGTATGCATCACTTTACTACTCAATAAATTACACGGTCTTTATGCTATATCTTAAACTATAGGATTAATACTAGGTATACATGTCCCACATACAAATATTTGCATGAGAAGATATTTTAATTTACCTGGAAACACTTATCACATATCAAGACAAAATCCTCATAACTATGACTTAATAGATGGAGATAATACTTAAGAGTTAAGCATGTTAATTAAGAGGTTTAAAACCACCTAGATTCTTACTATCAAGAGAACAAGAAAGGACTATCTAGACACTAACCAAATTAGCCATCATCACACCCTCAAAGAGACTGGCCAATATCCACCTAAAAATCCTATCTATAGATGACATTGATTATAAAAGGGACAACCATGAAACACCACTTTCCACTTAACACAACTTAAATAACTTCTCTAAAGACTTACGGATGATAAAATCTCTTAATGGCTTAAACTTGTTTTCACTCACACCTCCTATGACATCCCAAAAGAGAAATTGCCCTCTCATTCACTAGATTACCATACCATGTGAAGAAAAATGATAATGCTTCAATGTTCTAAATATCAACCAAAAGGGTGAATACAACCTGCATAATGCAACCTACTCCATCTATCTTCATATAAAATTATTTATTGTTACCAACAACTAAAATACCAACTATGATTTTGTTACCCCAAAATTTGAAATTTTTGTTCTCTTATCTTTCCCAAGTTTATTTTCCCCATTTGGCTGAAAATCTTTATTGTTGGCATCATTGCTCCCGCTGAGTACCCAGTCGGATTGACTTGTTAAAAACCCACACTTAAAACTTTGCTCACTCAAAATTCAGAAAGCTCTCGACTTCACTGACTATGTTAACTCCTCACCATCAAATGGTTGGGCTAAAACCTAAACTTCCTAACCTACACAATGGTTTGGGGTATTGAACAAGTCCCTGATCTCCAACAATGTAACTTTCCTCCAGATGGTTGGTAGGTTGGGGAAGTGATCAAACTTGAGCTTTTTCATCTTGTTAATTAATTTCCATCACCCGTTGAATCTGTGGCTATACTGTATGGTGCATTTTTTGAAGTGTAATATTTTCAAATCCTAGGAAAGTAGAACTCTTAAATGGCAAGCATAATAAAGTAGATTTAATGAGGTGGCAACATGATTTTAACAGTAAAAATCTATTATTATCTACTACCAAAATTAAATAAGCTTAAAGTATGGCTACAAGGAAAGGTAGTGGTACTTCTGAGTTTAATTTTTTATTAGCCAAAATCCTTTTTTCTCAAAAATGGGGTTCCTTGCAAGTAGCGAAACTTGGAATGAAGAGCCCATGCTTGATGTGCAACCCGTAGATACCTAAATTTGTCCATTCTAACACTTAACATTAATTAAATTTAACTTAATTAATGGCCATAATAATATTATAGTTAATTTTAATTAATTATATTTGTTATATTCACCTATCTATCTAATTAAATTTATTTAATTAAAGAGATTCATTGCCTATAGTATTTAAATTAAATTTAAATACTACTCCCTAATGTATTAAATTTAATTTATTACATGTTTCTCCATATTCCCCTTTTAAATAAATTTTTAATTTATTTATTCCTCCACATACTTTATTTCTACTAAACCATGATTAAGTTAAAATTTATTTAATTTAATCTTAAACCTAACCTAGATGCTACCCTACACACATCACTTTCTATCTAATAAGCCTATTTACTAATTAACTAAGGTTAATTAAGCTAATTTTCATTTTCCTACAAAGATTGTCCTAATTATTTGCTCACACATGTGTGCGCAAATAATTTAAAATACACCTTTTCAAAAATTGCTAAATAAAGCCTAAACAAGGTTTCTTACAATTTTTTATGACACCTCATATACTTTCCAAAAGTGTGAAAATTGACTTTCTCTTACACATTTCTTACACACACTTACACATGTGTACTTGTAGTACACATTGACCCTTCACATCCCAAGTTGCTCACACATGTGTGAGCAAGCCTTGGACTTTGCACGGCTTATGTGTCTCCTTGGTGGCACCTATGTGGATGCCACATAGATTCCACCTCACCCCAACCCTCCAAATTGCTATAAATAAGACCCTTGTCTCAAGCAAATGATACAATTTTTTGTTTTGCATTCATTCTTGCATTCTAGAGATATTACGTTAGTTATTGCACCCATTGTAGTTAAATTATTAATAACTCTTTGGTATATTATTTGCATTCATGGTAGATTTAGAGTTTGAATCTTAGATAGTTTTCATCGATTGCTAATCATAGTTTCATTCAATAGCTTCATCTACTCTTTGATTTCTTGTATTGAATGCTTGAGGGTTGGTTTCATAGCTCCTCCTTGAGTATTTCAATCTTTCATCATGATCTAGTTTGCATTCATTAGTGGGATCAATAGTTGTGTTGGGAGAGCACACCCACACCCTCTCGAAGAGCTTAAATCAAGCAAGTCTTGGGTGCACTTGCTTCATGCTCATCTGAGGTTGTGTGGAAAGTAGTGTAGAAATGAGAATGAACATGATTTTCTTGTTAGTTTAAGATTTCAATATGAACATGTACAACTAATGTTTGAATGTTTATGCCTTTTCCACACGTATTAATTTTCCTCATATACATTCTAGCACGTTCGGTGGGACCCGTGTTCTGATTCTCTAACATTATTTCTTGATTTTATGAAGGTTTTACGTGAAACTTGTAGATAGGTGTCTATGCACGTACAAAGGCATCTTTTCCTATAGATAGGTGTCTCCACCTGTACATAGGCATCTCCTCCTGCAGACATACATCTCCACCAGAAAGGGAGTTTCTCTTTCTCTTTAGCTTGTTTCGATTGATAAACTTGCATTTTTAGTCATATTAAGGCTAATACTTGTAGTATATCATCATCAAAATCCTTTTATTACATTTGCAAGTTAAGAGAAATTCACAATCTTAAGAAAATCATTAGTTACATTTCTTTGATGTGCACATAGGTGTCTCTACTTGTACACAAACGTCTCTACCAAAAAAGGAGTTTCTCTTTCATGTTAGCCTTTTTGGTTGTTAAAGTGGAATTTTCAGACATATTAAGGTTAAAACTTACTGTATTTCATCATCAAGGCCTTTTTTATGCATTTTCAAGTTAATGGAAATATAAAATTTTAAAAAATTATAGTTGACATTTCCTTCTTGTATAGATAGGCATCTCTGCCTCTACACAGGTGTCTCTGCCTGACATGTGTCTATGTCTGTATATAGTCATCACTGCATAGTTGGCTCTGCCTGTTGTATGGTGAAAATGTGACCACACTTCTATGAATCTTTACATGCAAGAAAACTCAATAATGAGCCCTCACAAATCGATCCATAGCTCTCTATGCATGGAGTTGCAAGATTTGTAAAATTGCTCTCAGCTAGAGCTATAAACTCATGACCTTGTTAGTCAACCATACAATGAGAGATTCACAATGAAAACAAGGGCAAGAATGTCAATATCTCCAATGAAATCAATATGAATGCAATGCAATGCAAAATTAATCTAAGATGAGCATGCAAGTATGCAAATTAGGTTATGAAAATGGAAATGAAAGAGTTACAAACCCTCTAATTAGACTATGTGAGATTAATCTAAAACATGAAAGGAAATGATACCATGATGATGCAACTATGATGCAAGCTAGGATGTGATGTAGATGCAAGATGAATGCCAATGATGCTCCAAATCTTCAAAAATTGATGCAAGAATGTCTCCAAAAGCTTCAAGATGACTTAGAAAACCTGTAGCATAACAATAGCATAAAATTCAAGTGTGTGCAAAATGAAGAAAAGAGCTCTTCTTTTATAGAGAATGAAAAAGCAATGGACGATCGAGATTAAGAGGCAAAAGACTTAATCAACGATGGAGAAAAATAGAAGCTTGATCCTTGTGCACAAATATCCTCCAATAAGAAAATTAGAAGCATTTACTTTATGTTGAGCATTTACTTTATGTCCATGTGAGACAAAAAATACTTTTCTTTTATTTTTTATTTTAGTTTTCTTTATAAATAAGAATTAAATGCTTTATTTGTGCAACATAGGATAAGAAGAAAAGTGGGGATTTTTTATTTAAATAAAAGGGGAGGAAATTCCTTTTAATTAAATAAAGGCTTAGGATAAAGTGATTTTATTATTTAATTAAAAGAGATTTTTAATTAATTAAAAAGGAGCATATTCTCTTAATTAAATAAGATTTTTATTTTTTTCTCTTTTAAATTAAATAAGGCTCAAACCTTAGGAAATATTGAATTGATTATGATTTGATCAAGGAAATTGATATAATTGATATTGTTGATATTTGAAAATATTGATTCAGGGATTTGATAAATTGCTGAATGGGGGCCCAAAGTCTAGGCAACCATTTTAGGGTGCATACAATTGCCCCTCTTTGACTAATGTGAGATCGATTTGGGATCACATGCAGTCAAAGAAGAATTGAAATGTGAGATCGATTTGGGATCACAAAACAACCCAGATGTGTGTTCATTTTGGGAACAGATCAGGACAAAGATAAGCAAAAAGCTGAAAGACAAGACCAACACTGTCGCTGCTAGGTGCAAATCAAGCCTTAGACAAAACTATCGCCGTCGCTGCTAGGCAATAATCAAGTCTAAAAAATAGGAGAAAAATTGAAAGACAAAATCACCACCATCGCTGCTAGGTGATAATCAAGTCTCAAAATAAGAATCTCAAGATGAGCTGAATGATAAAGCTGAATCAAAGATTAAAGCTGATAGGTACTGCCCCCTTAGAATCAAAATCGAAATCAGATAAAGGAGAACAAAAAATTGATAAACCTGATCAAGTCACAATAAATCATAATCGAAGGATAGAGCATGATAGGATAACCATCAAATAATGAAGATATGCCCCAGGTTGACGAGGTTTGACTGGAAAAGATACAGGATAAAGATTAAGTCAAACCTCAGAGAGAGTAAGCAAAAGGGGTGAATGAAAGATTAGAAGTTTGGAAAACATGGAAAGGAAGAAATTCCATCAAAGATCAAAGAATTATGCCTCAAAAGGTCAGTCAACTGCATAGAAGAATAAGAAAGCTTGGAAACACGACTCGGATTTTGATTTCAAGTCTGAAAATGGATAGAAAATGATGTGATATGAAAGACTAGAAATGAAAGATATGATCAAGAAGAATCAAAAAATGAGCACAGTTGACCAACTAGTCCATAAATGATAAAAAGGAGAGCTCTCTCCATATGAAAGATGCAAAAACTAACTAACATGAATCTAAAAATGCAAGCTACTATGAAAGTGGTTGACTTGCAAGGTCACAACACCTATAGACATCTAATTATCATCATCAAGCATTAGGTAGTGTTGTAAGATCATACAATACACACTAGTATGACTATGTGAATCTGGATATGATCTTTATCAGATAGAAATGTGGAAATCCCACCTAGGCATCAAAGACATGTAGGTCAAGATGACTAATGCAGTGAGATCACTTAACTTTGATATGGCGAGATTATGCTTGTATCAAGACACATGAAAGTTAGGATAACTAGAAGCATGTACTCGCAAAACAGTCAAGGATAATACCTTGTCAACCCATAGTGTCAAGTAAGACCAGCATAAATGCTCATGACAGTTAGGATCAACAAAATATACCTGCAAGTAGATAAAGAAATAAAACATGTTCTCATACCCTCAGTCTTCTAGCTATGCATCATCGAAAACTTCTCAGGGAGAGACCACTCATCAAAGAAATCCTCATAGACAGCACACAAAGAAAAATAAAGTCAACATATCTCAACGAGTTGATTGTTTAAGTGCGTGTGTGTTGGTCATAGAGTCAAACTTTGAGTATCACATTTGTCAATGAGAAATATCGCATCATACTAGACTGTTGGATAAGACATCTGATAAGTGTTAAGAAACACTAGACGCAAGGGTAGTGTTGAGAAACACTATTTGGGGTGGTGTTGAAAAACACCAATTTGTGAAATGCCCCAAGAGACAAACGCACCTAAAGGACCTATGCTAACAGTTATGCCCCCTAGACAAAGATAAAGACCAGTTCCAGACTATGCCAAATAAGGTCAAGACATGATGGCGAAAGGTTCAGTGTCGAGGATGCATGCTAAAAAATAGGAATGCAAAGGCCTCAAGTAGCGCCTGTTTCTAGGTTTTCACCACTTGGATATTTTTGCAATTTTTTCTTTTTTTCTTTTTTTGTATTTTTGCTACCAAGGCGCCTGTTTCCAAGTTTTCACCAAGGCACTTTTTCTATTTTTTTTGAATTTTTAATTTTTTTAAATTTTTTCAAGACTTTTTAGGATTTTTAGGATTTTTTCAGCATCATATATCAATTTTTTTGGTATTTTTTCAGGATCATAAAATATGTACAAAGGATGCCCCCAGATAGAATGGGCATCAAACTCTTTAAGCAAGATCACATCGTGCAGTCCCAATGTCTAGGAAGGTGGGGAACGAGAGGGATTAGCAAGCTGGTCGAAGAGATGGAAGACAAGAGAATGAAGGAGAATAAAGGGAAGAAATCCTCAAGGTCAAACTCCTCAAGAGTATCCAAGCTAGGGAAAAATTGTCATGCAAAGCATATTTGGACAAGCAATGAAAGGCCAACATGGGATAAGTCACAAAAGCACAAGGAAAAAGAAGGAAAGGATGCAGTCCAAAGGAGTAGACATGTCAAGAGACTTCATGACATTGTGTTTTACTCTTTTTTATTAGATCAAGACCAAAGGGGAAAAGGATAGCGAAAGGCTAGAATGAATGAAGGAAAATAAATATGAAGGCTAAACATGAATGAAATGAAAGCAAGATCATTGTAAGATAGCTCACAAGATAGCCAAATGTTCATGTATATATCAACATTGTCAAGATCAAAGAGTGGAGATGGAATGGATGAAATATGTAGAAAAACTACACATGATGCCTGATTACCAGGTTTTTATCACGGTACTTAACCAAGGCGCCACAAGGGAGTGGTTTTCACCATAGGAAAAATTTATTTCTCTTTACTTTTGCTACCAAGGTGTCTGTTTCCAGGTTTTCACCAAGGCACATTTTCAATTTTTTCTTTTCTTTCTTTCTTTCTTTTTTTTGAATTTTTCTATTTTTTTGAATTTTATATTTTATTTTTTTATTTTTTTTGGAAGAAGGCAAGCTTTTTAGATAATGCTCCTTGAAAGGATAAACCATGATATGTCAAGGATTCAAAATGATATGCTCAAAGATGCTGATAAGGAAAGGAAAATGGAAGAGAAAAATGGAGGATAAGGCTTTATGTAAAGCGAGTGAGGTTGGAAGATGGTAGGAATAGGCAAATGAGGAAAAATGATAGAAGGTAGAAAGATAATGAATGGAAGGATTGTGAAAGGGTAGATGGGAAGGAAGGCAAGATCAACATCAACACACAGTTTGAAAGGTGGCGAGAGGGTGGAGGAAACTTGAATGAAGGAATTCGTAAAGGAATATGGTGAATATTTAGCAGAGGTTGTGGTTTAGGCGCATGGAATGGAAGAATGTTTTTGAAAAAGATGAAGTGGAAGCCTTTGGAAGCTTGAATGTCAACTTCACTTTTTGTTTAACATTAGACTCTTTCAAGAGAGACTTTGAAATCCATATAGCCTTAGGCTTTTTATTTCCTTTTGATGTCTTAGAGAGAATATCTTGAATGATGGATTTTGGAACCCATACTTGTCTTGTAGTTTTCTTCTTAGATATCTCTTTTGACTTTATGCCCCCATGTCGATTAGAGAAGACATGGTGATCTTCTTTTTTTGATGGATTCTTGTATTGCTTCTTTTTCTTGTATTGAACATTTAGGTTACTTCCAAAAGACTTGGGACTTGTGGAAGAAGGAGGATATGACTGGTTTAGATGGGTAGGTAGATGAAAAGGATTCAAGGGTATGCATCTATGTTGATCTTGAAGAAAGATAGGAGATGGAGGGACGTAAGGACCCAAAATGGATGATGAATTAAGAGAATTAGAAGGGGAAAGTGAAGGGACATAAGGACCCAAGATGGAAGGCAAACATGAAGCCCTTAGTATTGGTGGAGGAGGTCCAAGGATAGATGTGGAAGATGCAAAAGGATAATCAATAAGTTCATCAACATCTATATGACAACCAAGGACATCAGCATCTTTAGAATGAGCATTAGGATTTTTAATAGGATTGTGCACATCTTGAATAGAAGCAACTTCATTGATAGAATCGTTCAAAGCTTGCGAAGACTTAGGAAGAGTAGAAAGTGGAAGTGAACATGGAGTGGTAGAACAAGAAGATGGAAGACTTTGATCTTGACAAGGATCGTTGGGTAGCATAAGCGTATCAACTTTCTTTTTATTTTCAATAGGATTTACATCAGAAGTAACAACACCAGTTTTAATAATCTTAATGGAAGTATCATCTTTGGAAAGCGCAAGTGTAGTAAGGTTATTTTGTTTATCAATAAGCTCAATGATGTGAGTAGTAGCTCGATCTTTCTTAGGAGATGGTGGAATGAATGCGGAAGAGCGTAGAGGATCAAAAGAACCATGAAATGGAGGAGAGATATTATAAATAGGATTGGATGACATGGAGATTTCTTGATCTTGATTTTTCTTTATGTTCTTTTCTTTATCATTTTTAGAGTCCTCTTGACATGGAGCCACTTCTAAGGACAAGGAAGCAGGTTGGAATTGTATGAAAGACTTTGGAGGAGATGGTGAAGGACTAACTGAAGTAGGCATTATAACGCATAAAGGCTTAGGCTCTTTAGGTTTAGCATTATTGAAATTATTCGCAGCCAAGTGAAGGTTAGCTTGAGTTTCTTTAAGAGATAGCCCTTGAGGATAACTATAGGGAATTGCATGAAAAACATTAGGATCTTTGTCGAATGAAGGATTTGTGAAAGATTTGGAAGACTCAAAAGCTTTAGGAAATGTATGGGTATTGTAGGAAGTAGGGGATGGAAGGGAACCATCACAAAACAAAGGTTCAACATTAACATGATCTTGCTTGAGAGTGCAATCTTTATTTTCAGCATGAGAGTTCCTAGAGGAAGGATTCTTATAATATTTACATTTCAAATCAGCACGATGCATTTTATATTCCTCAATAGTAGTAGCTGGATTATAATCAAGGTATTGTTCACAAAACTCATCAAAGTTTCTTTCAAAATCTAAATCATACAGATCACCATCATGATCTTTCCAATATGAGGATCCATTTCCAGTAAGCACAAGGACACGACTAGGAGGACTCTTAGGAATAGAGGTGTCATAGGTATCACTACACTGTCCATCATCATAGTCATCATAGTCATCATAGGTGGGTCCATCACTCTTCATGGAAGAGGTATCATAAGGACTATCACGTTGCTCTTTATGGTATGTCTTCTAAAGAGAAGTAAGACTCTTGGGAGAAGTAGAAGAAGAACGAGATCGTGAAGAAGAGGAAATTGAAGACTTAGTGGAAGAAGAAGACTTGGATAATGAAGAATGTGAATAATGTTTAGAAGAGTCATGGTAAGATTTGGAAGATGAGGAAGAATGAGAATAATGTTTAGAAGAATTGTGATAAGATTTAGAATGTGAGGAATGATGAGAATATTTAGAAGATGAAGAATATTTGGATGAGATCATGAGTATGATTCTAGCAAAGGTGTCTGATTTAATCAATTTTTCTTTTATTTTTGTCATAAATTTGTCACTCATGAGAATTTTGGAGGAACAACACTTTTTGAATATGTCAATGAGCTCAAGATCATCTATTCTTAATAAAGGTTCCAAAATTGGATAGTCAAGATTCATGGTTATAGAAGAGGAGGAATCAAGCATGGAAGAAATGAATAGATGAATAGAAGAAGGTAGACTAGATAGTAAGAGGAAAAGAATCAAGAAGAAGAAGAAGAATTTCCCATGGGAATAGAAGACTTCAGAAGAACATGGGAAATGGAGAGGAAAGAAGAAGACTAAGATTCATCTTGTGCAATTGATACCATAATGTTCATTGAGATGTTGAGCAACATGACAACACCTAGGATCTAAGATCTGGACTGACCAAGGAAGACCAAGCTTCTAAGGAGAACCCACTAGGACGGAACTCAGTTTCAGTATTCCAATTAAATTTTTCAAAAGATTTCGCAATGATGATCAAGCACATAGAACAACAACTAGGGAATTCAAGAAAATAGTCTTCAAGCAATGGGCAAGGGACAAAGCAACCTTGCGCATGAACAGAGATAGTGACTTAGTATTCCTACTCCTTAAAGGTTCTACTTGTGTATGTTCTTGAAAATGTTTTAGCAGGCACATAGAACACAAGAACACCTTAACAAGCTGTCTACAAGGATATATGTGGCTTTCTAAAAGGATTCCTTGATATACAGAAGGTACGTGAGGCCCAAATCCATAGATGAGAAGAATCTAAAATCACATAGCCGGGGGGAGACGGTAACCCAAATCTCCTCCTTCACTTCTCAAAGGTATAAAGTTCTTTAAGGCTTAGCCAAGAGTGATATCAAACTCAATTTCCAAGAGAGGTGTCTTTCGATTCACCACCCGCTATTTATACTCTGTCGGAACATGGGAGTTAAGGTCATCCCTTGAGGTGGTGTGTCCCCAAGCAGGCCTTCTAAAAAATAAAATTAAGTAATTCACTATCAAAAGTATTTAAAGCACTAAAGGTGGAACACTTAACTCTTCAAGTAAATGTGAAGTGAGTCCAAAAGTGGAACATTTAACCCTTCAAGAGAATGTGAAGTGAGTCCAAAAGTGGAACATTTAACTCTTCAAGTGAATGTGAAGTGAGTCCAAAAGTGGAATATTTAACTCTTCACACAAACTCAAAGTGAGTCCAAAAGTGGAACATTTAAATCCTCACACAAACTCAAAGTGAGTCCCATAGAAAGGCTTCTCTAATAGATAGGCATCTCTGCCTATACATAGGCATCTCCACTTGTTTTCAACATTTTCCATTGTATCTTGCTTTTAAAGTTGTTGATCTAGTGTTTTTGAAGGTTTCTAATATTTTCTGTTAGAAGTATTAAAAGAATGAAAATAAGTTCATGAAAATAATCCAAGAAAGTGAAGTGCAAGATCAATCACCAAAACATGAGATAGAGTTGCAAGATCAATCACCAAAACATGAGAATACTCCAAGAATCCCAACAAAGAGCCAAAAGATTTTGTAAAGGGAAAATCAAAGAAAAACCCTTTTGTGTATTATGAATAAGGCATGAAAATCCTAAAGAGAGAGAGAGAGATATAATATGAGCAAGAAGCTCAATACAAAATGATAGAACTAAGAGGAGAGAAAATTGTGTGTAGGAAATGTGAGAAAATTATATCAAGTGTGTGGAGAAGCATCTCTTAAGTAAATATGAGTGAAGAGTTTGTATGTAACTCCCATGTGAATGAATGCCACATTCATACTAAGTGTGTGCCAAGTGTGATCATCCTCATAAGGAGGATAAAACTAATTTCCTTATTAAAGAAATTACAAAATATGAGTTGTCCTCCCACTTGGACTAGAGGACAGAATTACATGTAGAGATTCCTCTAGGAATATCCTAAATAAAATAAAAGGAGGATACATTGGTTTATCCTCAAATTAAATAAAACAACCAAGGAAAGATTACTAATTCTAACATCCCCCTTTAATATTTACTTGGGGTGATTAGAGAAATAGGTATCAAACCCAAATGTTTATAATGATTTTGAGATTTCTCTTGAGAAAGAGTCTTTAAGATATCTACAGTTGGATCATTTCCCTTGCAATGGATGAGGGACTCATGTGTATCATCAACTTGATCTTCCATGAAGGGATTTTGGATTAATATGTTCTTGGAGCTTGAATGGTACATAGGACTCTTTGAAATAACACTTTGAATATTACAATACAAAGGTGTAGGAGCTTGTAGAGAAGGACCCAAATCTTCATGTAATATTTGATTCCATATAACTACTTTAGATGCATGTGTACATTCTGAATATTCATTTCCAGTAGAAAATAGAGATGGAGATGGATCAACACTTGAGCTTGCAATAAGGCAATAACCACTTGTAGATCTCCCATCATTAGGATCTCCTAGTGTTGAATTAGTAAAACTTTGGAAAGAAAAATCATATTGTGAATCATGAGTCATATAATCAATAATGCGATCGTCAGTTTCATAAAACAAATCTGTAACGTATTCATCATAATATGAAATATAAAGAGGAGGAGAGCTAGTATAAGCATCATCATCATTATTATTAACCTTCACAACAATCATAGGATTAGTACCTTCATCGTGAATTTCATCTTGAGTAATAAACATATATGTAATAGGATAATCAAAAGAAGGTAAAGTAACATTAAGAAAGTTAGAAATAATTTCCTCTTCTTGTTCAAAAATATCATTAAAATGAGAGCAAGAATCATCAAATTGGAATTCATCATAACGAGAGTGCATAGTATCACTTTGAATTAAATTTGTTTGTGTAGGAAGATTGTAATCTGGAGGGTTATCCCAAGAATATCCAACATCATAAGGTTCATCCCAAATAGTAGTATCATCATAGTGAGGATTAAACATCCCATAACAAGAAACAAAAGCTTGACGAGAGTTATTATTATGAGAGTTTTGATTAGTTTGATTATTAGGAGTAGATAATCTCTCATGTTTGAGTTTCTTAAAACAATTATTGATCACATGACCATCTTTCCCACAATAATTGCAATGGGGTCGATTATTATAACCATTATTATGATTATTATGATAACTATTATTATGACTATTGTTATGCCAAGAATTATTATTATAATGTTGAGAATTAGAATGACCATTATTATTTGATCTATAATTATTATGATGATTATAATTGTTATGATTATCATTAGAAGTATTATGATTATAGGATCTATTATCTTGATTTTGATGCTTAGACACAAAAGCATGTTCAGAAGATCTAAGAGTACCAAATTGCAATAACTTTGCTTCCTCTTGATGTAAAATATTTTGAAATATACCATAAGTTAATTGAGGAACTAAACTAGCAATAGCAAGTTGTGAATGAATGTTAGTAATAAATTGTTGAAATTCTTTAGGAAGACACTTCTTTAGAATAATAGTAATTAATCTAATATCAATTAAAGTAACATTTATACCATTTAATTATGTTTTAATAGCATCAAACTTAAGTAAGAATTCATCCATCGATTTAAATTCAATATACCTGAGGTCTTCCAAGTTGTCTTGGAGCTTAATCTTACATGATTCGGTGGAGCTATCATAGGTTTTTTGCAAAATGGTCCACACTTGATGAGCTTTTGTGCAATGACCAATCAAGACATATAAGTCAAGAATAACTAAAAGACCAATTAATCCAAGGGCTTCTTCATTTTTAACTTGCCATGCATCTTTGTTAGTTTGAGAAGCAGTGGTGGCCAGTTCAAGAGAGGCATCTGTAGCCACTTGTAGAAAATTCTTAAAACAAAATATAAAGGAAACATGTGTCTTCCATGCATGATAATTAGTGCTATTTAACTTTATTTCAGGTATTAAAGTAGACATAGTGAAATAAACACTAATGGTATTAAAATTATGAAAACATGAAGTAGGCTAAAAGAGGTTAGAAACAGTAAAAAATAGAGCCTAATGAACGCAAAAATGCAATTTAACTTAATGTTAATGAATATTTGAGTAGTGTAAGTTTAAAATGAAATTTTTGTTAATTTTTTTTTAAAATTTTTGATAAACTCTTTAAAATTATAAATGAAATAAGGAGATTAAAAAGATGATTATGAATTAAATGTAATGATAAATGATAAGATTTAAATATTTGAAACTTTAATATTAATCTAAACTGAAATAAAATTTAAATGATCAGAATATGAGACTTAGCTTTAAAAGTTATTACAATGTTAAAGAATGATTAATTAAAAAAATAAAGGAATTTGATAAAAGTTAAGAGTGGATTAGTGAATAAAAAGGTTTAAGTGTTTTGCATGGAAATTAATAATAACTAGCAATAATATAAAAAATGGATGAGAATATAATCAACAATGTTATTAATGACTTGAATGTGGATCATAGACCTGAGCATCCACCAGGGTCATCAGGATGATGCTCCACTTCGATTTTCTCAAAGCCTAGTGGAGTCTTGAAGAATCAGAATTATTTGCATACAAACAACACCAACCACCCTCCCGACGAACACAACATGAATCCTCCACCTCCAAGAGGACATAACACATCATTTGGAGGATGAACGAATTAAGGCCATATAATCATCAACAACAATCCTCCTGAATGGGTGCAACAGATCAATGATCTTAAGAGCATGGTGACAACTATGAAAAAATGTGGGAAGAAGGAATTCTCTTTCGAAGAGATATGTCCTTATCCATTTGATAAATCAATCAGTATTCAACCATTCCCCACCAACTTTGAGATTCCTAAATTTGATAAATACAAGGGATAATCATGATTTTTACAACAGCTCAGAGAATTCTATGTAGCAACTCAAGAAGTCACCCACAACGATAATTTCCTTAAAAGACTCTTTACTAGGAGTCTTGTCGGCCTTTCCCTTGAGTGGCTAATGAATCTTGTTCTCAGCTCCGTATCAACATTTTGTGATCTCGTTGACAATTTTGTTTCCCAATACTCTTGCAATAGTGAACATAGAGTGTCACTTAGTGACTTATGCAACACAAAGCAAATAAACAAGGAAACCTTTGCTATATTTATACAAAGGTAGCGACACCTTGGAAATTGTATGCCTTGGAAAATTCCAGATTCACATCTCATCAATATCTTCACTAAGAATCTAGTTACAAAAATGTCATTCCAAATGAAAATGGCTGCCCCAAACTCATTTGAGACACTCATTAAGAAGGTAAAATCTATTGAAGATGGAATTTTGATGAAAGGGGCCATTAAACATTATCCCTCTAATTCATCTAACAACACCAACAATAAACCCAAGTTCTATTCAAAGAACAAAGGTGTTGTAAATGATGGAGTGACAGATTCTAAGCATGTCCAAAATTTTCAGGTATCCAACAATAACAACCAAGGCAATCTGAATAGAAATAATTAGAACAACTATAATTAGAATAATAACCAAAGCAATCAAGGTAATCACACCAATCAAAACAATCAAAATTAGAATCAAGGGGTTGGCTATCGTGGTTCCCTATTCTCACGTTACAATGACAATAACAATAAAAATCAATCAACCACCATAGTGATGAAAATTTACATAGCTAGTGGACTCCCTTGATGTCATATTTCAACATTTAGTTGATCGGGGAATGATGATCTATCTTAACACAGGGCCTTATGATGAAAACTAACCAATACTAAACTGGTACAAGGATAATGAATACGGTGATTATTGTCGCATTAAAGGACATGAAATTAGGAAATGCATGAAATTTTGTCATTTTGTCCAAGATTTGATCGATGATAAAAAAAACTAGAGGTAGAAGGTCAGGATGCTTCTACCTCTAATGCCAAATTGCAAATGTATTCTAAACATTTTCCAGAACACAATAAAAAAAATGCCTCATCATCCAAAGGCTTTTCCTACAATTACACCACAAACAAGATCTCAAGAGATGAATGTAATTGCGGCATCCTAGAAGAAAATGACACATGTGGCTTTGACTCACTATGTGGCCATATCAAAAAATTTGAAACCCATGTAAATACATTTACTCTAAAGAGTTTTGATTGCAATGTCACCACATGTCATCCTTGAGTCACTGTACAAGCCACTGCAAATTCACCTGTTGTAGATCCACCCATGACACCATCGATATCTACATGGCTTGCATCACGTTATGACCTTCTTACCCAGTTGAAGAAGAATCCTGCACAAATATCCATCCTAGAGCTTCTTCATACATAACCTATTCACAAAGAGGTCCTCGAGAATTCCCTGACTGAGTCTCGTATCCCAAAAAATATTAATGCATCCCAATTCCAAGCTATGATCGTAAATTTTTACTTCCCAACAAAACCTGGTATTTACTGACAAATATTTACAAGGTATCTATCCTCACCAAAATAAACCCTTGCATGTCCAAGTCAAAATTCATAACTCCCAAATCAAAAGAATCCTCATAGACAATGGTTCTAGTTTGAATTTGTGCACTTTAAGCATGATCTGTAACATTAGTCTTTATGAGGACCTTATTGATGTGAACAAGAGAATCACAATAAAAGCATATGATGATAGAGAAAGGGTGATTAAAGGTCTCATTGCACTCCCCTTACAAGTGGGCCCATCCCTTATTGAAATAGTCTATCAGGTGATAGATCTAGATCTACCCTATAACATTCTTTTGGGTTTACTATGGATACACACTATCTCAGGTGTCCCATCCATGTTTCATCAATGTTTAAATTTCTTGCACCATTGGTCCGAAATAACAATCCCTACAGATCGTGAAACCTTCCAGTATTGTAAGAGACTGGAAGGTAAACAAACTAACTATTGTCCATTGAATGAGTATGTTCGTCCTATTGAACAAGAAACTCCTTCTGAAGATAAGGAAAAGATGTCTAACTAGACAAAAGGAAAGGAAAAATTTATTCAAGAGAAGAACACTGAGTCAGAAAATAAAGTTAGATTCACAACTCAAGGTATGGGGAGTATAAATTTGAAAATGCCATGTTTATTGGTCAACTCCCCCTTTCCCTTGATTCTTATGGTAAACCTTCACAACTCTTCTCTAAGGAAGATAAGGAAACCATGAAATGAAAGAAGACCCCATTTGAACATTGGGGATCCCTTTTAGATGAGCACATGGAACATAATGTTCTATCATGGCTATTTGATGATGATGAAGATAAAACTATGGACATCCCTAAGGGGAAGTATGTTAAAGCCACTCCTATTGTTAAAAATATGGGATATCATGGTACTAGACTTGGAGAAAAATAAATTGGAAGGAAAACTCTCATCAAAGCAACTGGGCATCCTTGTAGAAAAGGATTGGGTTCCATAGAGACTAAGATGACTTTTTCCAAGAACTATTTGTGAATGAATCTCATTTAGACACTGAGGAAGATTTCTTTGAAGTCCCTTTCCAGTACATTGAATATGATCTCGATACTCATGTCCTTCATATCACCATATCAAACCTTTCCTCACCTAATCTTCCCCTTACCAACCCTAAGCTAGTTGATTGGAACCAACAAGATTCACCACCTACCTTAGATATATGCAATTTAGACGAGGTAGTTCTTGCACCTTTAGGACTAAGAAATCTCCAAGGCAGTGAGCATCATATCCATTACATCAAGAAAACCTACTTTGGTAGCCAAGTCAATTCCCTTAGTCGTAAAAGTGAAGAAGAAGATAAAAATCCAAAAAATGATAAAACATCCTTGGGTGAAAACCTTTATGAGGAACCCCTGGATGAAGAAAAAGATAAAATAAAGGATGTGTCTTCTATTGAAAACCTTTTTGAGGCGCTAGAGGAGGGGGAAGTTGAATTGCATTTTATGTCATTGCCACCAGAAAAATCTTCTATTCACATAGAAGATACTATAGTAGTTAATATTGGTACTAAAGAGGATCCAAAGATTACATACATTGCAGATTCCCTTAATAAATAAGAAAAAGAAGCCATGACCACATTTTTGAAGAAACCACAAATCAACTTGCATGGACTTACAAAGATATGCATGGACTAGATACTAATCTACTTGTGCATCATCTTGATGTGGATCTAAAAATCAAACCTGCAAATAAAAAATTACGCAAGATGTATTCACAAGTGGCACTCTTAGTAAAAACTGATATGTAAAAGATGCTCAAAGAAGGATTCATGATATCTATAGATTATCGTGAGTGGGTCTCCAACATTATACCAGTGGGTAAACTTGCTAGGGGCATCTGAATCTGTACTGATTTTAGAGATCTTAATCTTGCTTGTCCTAAGGATGATTTTCCACTTCCTAATATTGACATCATAGTGGATTTGACTGTTGGGCACGAGATGTTGTCCCTCATGGATGAATTTTCTAGATACAATCAGATTTTTATAACAGTAGAGGACCTGTTAGGTCACTTGAAATTTTTATTTTGAAGCTTGGAAAAATACCAAATTTATGCATTTGATAAAAGAGATATATCGTATTTGGAAAATAATCCTTTTGAAATGAGTAAAGAGACATTTTTTCGTTGTTTTTCAGGTCCTCAAAATAGTAAATGCAAAACAAAAAAAAAATTTCCATTGCACTGGGATAAGGTTAAGGATGTGCGAGATAGCAATTTTTTTCTATCTCACGGGCCACATTGATAACAGTTGAGAAGTGGCAAAATTTCACAATTTTGAAAAGGACCAAAAAGAGACTTGCAAATTGGTGAAAATGACATTGAATGTTTATAAGGATGGACATTAATTAAGGTGGCCAATTTGATAGTTCAAAGTGTACTGAATCAACAACGTATATATGGAATGTCTCGAATTAATGGCATAAATTAAATGACGCTTTTAATGAGATAAATTATGAAACAAGAAGGGCAATTTTTGCTGAGGAATTTCAACAATTTGAAGTTGAGCTAAGTGAAATTGGAGGAGTAGATAAAAACAAGTTGACTCAGAAGGAGGCACTTGATAAATAGTAAGTAGACCCATCCTTAGCTTATGAAATTTCAAAGTTCTAAAATGTCTAAAAAGAAAGAGAAAAATGCTAAGAAGAAGGTTGTTAAAGGGGAGGAAATGAAGAAGGAAAAACCTCTGCAACACACAATTCTAAGTTTATTGCTAGGATATTTTGACATGGGCACAAAAAATATGTTCTCTGATTAGTGGAAGGAGTGCAAAGACTCAACCATTCCAATCTCAAGTAGATCATTGTTTTGGTTCTTTTATGCAAACATAAATGAGAAAGAACCTAGGTCTAACCTATGGAAATTAGATTTAGGAAAGGTAATTATGCCAAATATATGTGTGGATGTTGAGTTGATAAACTAATTAGCTGAACATTATGAGATAGAAACTATGGCTATAAGGAAAGCTAATGGAATTCCTCTAGTCATCATCATGAGGTCATACATTGAGGAATGTTTTGGCCGAAGAAGACAAGCACTAACCAAAATTGATAGAGAAATTTTTTATATAGACTATGAAATGATGGTCAAGAGTGCAGAATATAAGGAAATATCATACTTCATGGGGAGAGGTATAAGTAATCAAATGGTACCAGTCGATAACAAGGGGCCACAGCCAACAAATAACTTCATGGCTTTTTTCAAGAACACATACTATGTGTGGGCACAATCATGTGAATAAGATGCAAAATCTAGAATGCCACTAGATTTTATGTTCATGTCGATGAGGATTCAAAATCCAAATTTCTATTTGGAGTTTGATTTTGCAAGTGAAATAGAAAGGTCACTACATACAATTGACTAGATGGAAAACAACCAAATTATTCAGTAATTATTATTTTATTTGTCACCTCATATTGTACCAAAATGTCAATTAGTTTAGGAACTCAATAAAGTTGACAACATGTGATGGGGAAGGACAAATATTTTCAGTGCATTTATGGTAGAGGGCTTGGGACCAACACAGTAGAGATTGTAACTACATCACATTTCATGACATCTTTGTGATATGGATTTTCAGATTGTTATGGAAACCAGTGAAAAGAGAGCCAGAGAAAGTTAAGGCTATGCTAAGACCAAAGGAGTTCTTCCCTGACAAGGAGTACATTCACAACTTTTTAGACTAGATCTATGAACCTAATCACATGCTTCTAAGAATATATGGATGCAGCCAACAACCTTATAAATTGCCTAGGTTTGTGTCTGAAAGGGTTGGGTTCTTAGAGTTTATTTGGCATATGCTTTGGTTTGAGAAGGCAATCATACAGAATAGGAGGAAGGGTACCTTTATGCCTCATGTTGTGAAATTTATTGGTTTTACTATTGGATCAGGTATGTTAAGTGAAGTACAAGACTACATAAAGAATAGTTTCAGATTGGATAGTGATTTGGGTAGATGTTATTATCCAGAGGGTCACATCAAATCTTTTGTGGTAGAATATGAGCTCATCATTTAAATATGGATGAGGATATTAAGAGAAATTGTGATGAGATCAACACCATTATTTAGAGGGTTAGGAAATGGGGAATATTAATGAAAATAAAGGGTGAAAGATTAAGCAAGACCATGCCCAAGTTTCATAATGAAGTAAATATTGAAACTATAAGGGTTGAAAAATTTATTAAGGATTTTGAAAATCTATGCAATGAAAATGCACAATTAGATAAAGGGAAAGAAAAGGAAATCAAAAAGCCTATATCTTCCCCTAGGAAGAAAAGAATGAAATTGATTTTGCATGAATCTCATTCTGACTTTCCTCTTCCAATTCCTCGAGAAGCATTTTCAATACCACAACAAGAAAGTGTTACCCCTTTGGTTTCAGGTGAAGGATTAGATAATGAGACCAATTCATAAGAAGTAGCTTATATCTTAAAAATCCTAAAAGAGGATTCAGAAGTTAGGGTTTCATCTCCACCCCCTATGTTTCAAGATGATGTGCATGGGTTTGAGGCATATACCCTTGATGGTGAAAAACCAATTGACATGGATGATGAAAGGGAGGACATTTCTATGAGATTCTTGGAAGAGGAAGATTTTGCTAATACATAATAATTTAGAGACTTTTGGATTTGATATAAGGTGAAGGATTTTGAAGAAAATAAGAAGAAAAGACTTGAAGGTGTTGATGAATCCCAACATGGAGCTTTTGTGAAGAAGATGATTGATGAATTGCACTTAGATGAAATCACATGTACAGCACAAGAGGCTAAGGAAATTGTAAAAAATAGAAATATGTTAATTGTGTCTGGATTAACATTGAAAGAATTGTTCTTATTAAACCAAGTGAGAAAGAAAGAAGATACCACATTTGTGTCTAAATTTGAGACTATGCAGAAGATTAAAGGATCAACGTTTAACCCTAAGATATAAACTCTTGCAACATGGGTTTGTTTTAGTTTTAGGCTGACAGAACAAAATTGATTGATATATCAAAAGGATTAGAGGGTATGGCTATTTTTCAGACCATTGATAATACTAACACATTGGTTTCTGCTTTGGAGTTGATGCACAAGACTATGTTCAACAAAGTATAGATGAAGCACATGCAAGATAAGATTAAGGAGATTCAAATGAGAGAAGTGGAAATGAATAAGGTAATGAAAAATTTGTATCTACAGATGCATGGTATGAAAGAAGAACTCCTCAAATTTAAAACCCCTAGCAATAGCAGTGCCATAGTTGAACACAAAAGTGTTCCAAAGACAGTGATGGAGGAAGAACAATTAGAGAAAGAAAAACCTGAAAATCTTCACAAGGATTGTGTGTATAGGAATTTGGAAGAAATCATATCTTTTAGGATCAAATCCATCTTGGATAAGTGTGATGAAGTACACATTGGATATAATAGTATGTCTCATATGATAGATGTTTTTAAGCAAAATAAGCTTGTGTTTACATAATTGGTAAGGAAATGGAAGCCATCCCAATTTGAATTAAACAGGTTACATGAGGTCACTTGGAGAGATCTAGATGCTCCTTCCTAGATAAAAGCCACAGTATAGATGTTGA
Organism: Chamaecyparis obtusa; assembly: GCA_027943335.1. Taxonomy (NCBI): domain Eukaryota; kingdom Viridiplantae; phylum Streptophyta; class Pinopsida; order Cupressales; family Cupressaceae; genus Chamaecyparis; species Chamaecyparis obtusa. Next base: position 1,287,669 of record BSBK01006603.1, on the reverse strand, counting down.
AAAGAGTATCCAAAAGTTTAAGTTGTATGGAGCAAGAGGAGGGTAAAGTGGAGAAAAAAATATCGACACTAACAACCTCCAAACATTGGTCAAATTCGAGCATTGTTGATGATTCAAGAAATGTAAAAGGTTTAGAAGAATGGAGGAGAGAGTTTATGGAGTTTCCACAAAAAATATTGACCCATTTAATGAAAGAAAGGGTTTTCAAGATCGATGAATTTCATGTATTATTGGATAAGATTTTTTTTTAGTAAGTAAATTTGTCAAATTCCAAACAGAGGTCTAGGTTGCTACAGGAAAAAGATAGTTAGACCTTCTCATAGTCCTCTCTTAGATTGAGTAGTTTACATGTCCTTCCCATGCATAGATTGCTCGATGGTTCAATGATTATATGAAGATTCCAGAGGCAATACTATAAGAGTTTGAGAAAGGTGGGGAGGAGGATTTAGTTATTTTAGATTAGTTTTGTTTTATGTTATTGTAATAGTTGTTGATTTAGTTGCATTTTAGTTATTAGTTAGGAAGCATCGTGATGGTATGAATCTTGTATGCATCCTTTCATTTTTTATAAGAAGGATACCAAGACCATTCGCTATAGATATGCAATATACTTCTTGGATCATCAAAGATTGCATGCAAAGTGTTGTCGATGTGAATTTATCTAATTGGTTTTCTCTGAGAAATTAAATTCAATTGGACTAAGATTTGTATTTTAGAAGGTATTTTCCATATATATGTGTGGTAGTGGATGGTGTATGCTATCTCTCAAGAGTTGTACATAAATATTTGATGAGGAATGACTCTATCTTCACAATATTGGATAAGGACTGGTCTAAAGACTGTTTCATAATTCAGGGAATATTCATCAAACTGCAAAGTTAATTATTCCATAAGTCATATTCATAATTCATAATAATATTCTCTTACAAAAATAATTAATTCACAACACATACAATTCATTTTGATTAATCTCAAGGAGCAATTGTCACCTTATAAAATCATAAGTTTTAAATTCTCTATAGAAAATTCTTTGACCAAGTGAGTAGGGTTTGAGGTGAAGGTATACCCACCTAGGTTTAGTGAAGCCTAAAGTGCATGAGAATTCTATCAAGGTACTTTTCTCATTTTTTGGCCAAGGCTAATTGAGTAATCCTACTAGAGAATTGGAAAAGCTCTTGGATTTCCAATCTGTAGATTTAGGAACCAATAGATTGGTGACTCTACTGGGGAAGTTTTCTATAAGATAATTCAAAAGTCTTTAGAATTTCTGGTATTTGTTATTGAAAACTCTAGATTTAAGAACATTTTCAGAACTTTTTGTGATATACGCATAGACTTTGCTGAGAAAAAGGGAACTTAAAAAATATAATAGTTTTCCTCAAAATGAGGTGGTGCCTATATTAGTGATATATGTAGTGTTTTATCAAAAGGAAATGTGACAATTCTAGGCATTTTTCTATAAACTATATGTGGGGAAGGAGATCCTTGCATCAAGGGAAAGTAATCACTTGTAATTTACCCCTAAAAGGAGAACCAAAGATACATCAGATATGACATTTACTGGGTTTAAGAAGTTCCTCAAAAGGGAAATGTGAATTGAAATTGATGATGAAGAACATATTGACAACCATGCTTTAGAAGATAACAAAAAACCATTCTTTCATGAAACAAATCACGTTACACATCAAGATGAAAATAAAGAGATAAAAGAGGAGCCTTAGCAAGAGGATGAGGAAGAGGACCAAAGTTTGGATGCAATTTTTCAGACACTTTTCAGTTTACCTCCAAGAAAAGTGGCTAAAGCTTTGAGGAGGGTTCCAAGTGATGTTCTTGCAAGATATGGAATAAGAAAATATGAGATAGAATTTCCAAGGGAGGATAAAGAGAATAAGGAGGATAAAACTAATAAGGTGCCAAAATATAACCCTCCTCACAAGAAAAACCAGGAATCTATATTAAAAAATAAATATGATAATCCTATTTTCCAATCAAATAAGAATACAACAAAAAATGACTAGTGGAGACAACCCAACAATGGAGTAAATCATAATCTTGGAAATTCTAGGCATAAAAATCATGGTTTCCAACAAAATAATGGGCAAAGATGTTAGAACCATGGAAGAGGAAATCACTAAAACATGGAACCAAAAATAAATAATTCGGGTAGACAAAACATGGGTGTTAGGACACCTATGACAATTGAGAGATACATGCAATTAGATTTCAATGGTATAATTGGATATCCAAATCTTGTATCTAATGAGTTAAGAACTATTATTCCTAAGTTTTCAAGGAATGGGGTTGAATCTGTTGAGAAACATGTGATTAACTTGAAGAACATTATTAAATAATTGGAAGAAGAGAGTGAAGATGTTTTTATGAAGTTATTTATCCAATCTCTAATAAAAGATGCTACTGAGTGGTACATGGGGCTTCATGATAGTTCCTTTTCAAGTTGGTTAGATTTTGTAAATCAGTTTATTGAGCATTTTGGAGATCACAACGACACATCCTTTTCTTCTCATGAACTGACCAACATAAAGAAGAATTTTAATGAGACAATAGAAGAGTTCAAAAAGAGGTTCAATAAAGTACTAAACAAAACACCTAGAGACATTAGACCTATTGATTCATTCTTGATAGACTTCTATCTGAGTTCTTTTGATAGCAAGAATCATTATGAAATCAAGTCCCACCAACTAGGTACATTATAACAAGCATTCAAAACTTCCATGACTATTGAAAATGATAGAAATGCTTCTAGTTGAATAAATAAAAGAGATGATTCTAAGTTATATAATCTGTAAAATCCTAAAAGAAATGAGTTGAAGGAAGTAATGGATATGCTCAAAGATATAAAGATAAAACAAAATAGAAGTGATAGGTCATTGGCATCCAAAAATGACAGATTTAGACTTCAAGATATGCCCTAAAATTCCACTTGGAAGGATGGAAAGCCAGTAAATATGAGGAAAAAAGAGGAAACACATGATCCCTTAAGGAAGGATAATCACTTGGTAGACAATAGCCCTTGTTGTAAAGTTTGTAGATTACCTCATGCACCAGATCAATGTGTTATTACATAAACCATATTGGAGGAAGGAGACCAACAAGAAGATGAATGACCTACAGTGAATGCTTTATCATCATAACCATTTTGGACTGGAGATAGTTCTTCTAAAGATGAGTATACTCATGTTTGTACTAGAAGAATGAATCAACATGGTGGTATAAAATAAGTGTTCTCTAATGAAAAAGATTCCCCTACAGTAAGGAAGTTAACTATAATCACTGAAAATGAACAAAGATAATTTAATGATAAATCAAAGAAAATCAAGGCAAATCGAGGACAAGATCAAAGCAATTGAATTGAATCAAACATTTAGCCAATCAAAATTAAAATCAAGTCTTAATTCAAGGTGAATCAAAATTGAGAGCATTTTAATCAAGTTAAATCAAATCAAAGTGTAATTAATTCTATTAATTGTATAGTTTTGGATTAAATCAAATTCAACCCATTCAAGGGGTACATGGCTAAACAAATGAATTTAAATCAATTAATAAATCCTAATTTCTCTCAACAACCCAAAAGGGGAGGAAATTCAATCAACCAATAGGATTTGAGGAAAGGCATTCACATGGATCAAGCCAAATTCAATCTCAATCACTCAAAGTGAAAGAGAATCTTGTCTACTTGTCCCAAGCTTTGAGGAAACAAACTTTGCTTTGTCTTCAAAGGGTGGAACCAAAGACTCAACCAAGGCTTAATCATGATCAACTACACTACACCCCCTACCATTGGAAAAATCTATAAAAGGAAGACCAAAATCCTCATGATTCATAACCACAAATCTGAGAATTGCATAGAACCTCTTGCATTTTATAGCTAGAAAGGCATTTTAAGAGCTTAATTAGTATTCAATTTGAATATAATTGTTAGCTTTAGCTTAATCTTTATCATTTCTCATTCTAGGACTGTCATTAATGGTAGCTTGTTGAGAGCTTCTATTAACACTCTTAGATAGAGAGCCATAGGAAGCTCAATTGATCTTTCATTTGCTAAATAGTTTCTATATTGTGGTTTATTTAGTTTCTATTTCATTTATTGCTCAACACTAATCCTATGAAGGTACATTTCCTTGTACACATTAACTAATGAAGAGAAAAGGGCATATACCATAGCAATTATGGAATAGGCCAGAAGCAATTATCAACTAAGGAATAGGACAGTTAATATTGATCAAGGAAAGCCTGCAAGAATGTTTGCAAAAGTTCCAAAACAAGATAGTGACAAAACAAATGCATCAAACAAGGGAGAAAGATTTCCAAAAACAACAAGTAGAGTGACTACATCCTCCTAAGTTAATCAAGCCTGTAGACTAGCAAGTATCTGGTAAGCAATTTTCTAATTGCAACTCTTTTATGTCTCAAGCCTTATCTTAGGTAAAAATTTCTATCCCCCTAACAGAGATCATGAAATTCCCTAATTATAGAAGGGAGACTTTGAAAATATTGTCTAGTGTATAAATTCCTAAAGAATATTTATAGAAAGGACAAGATAATGAAGAACTACCATTAATATATTTAGGAAAAACTATAAATAAAAAACCATCTCAAGTTGATCTTTTTTACTTAACATTGCTAATAAATAACAAGTTGATCAAGAATTGTAAGATTGACTCAGGAGCAGTGGTAAATATCATGCCAACCAATTTTATGAAGGAGCTTGGACTGAATGTGGATACTCCATATGGAAAATTTTATGCTATGGACAACATATCAATCCCCATGGTGTGGATCATGAAAGATGTGGACTTCAAGCCGTCATTGATGCAAGGGAGGATAGGGAGAGGGGCCAAAGGCACACCCTAACCAGATCCACCTTATAGAACAACACGTGGAAGCAAAAACACACAAACAGTGAGGGAGAGAATGCAGAAACTTTCATATATTATCTTCAATTTGATTCATACATGCCGGTTTGTAAGGCCTTCCCGGTTTAGGCCGTGTTGTTGCTCAAAAATGATGGACCGTTTTGAGGCCAACTGACAAGCACACACAAGTGCCTCTACAATTTTGGCTCGATTGAGCCAAGGCTGGTAGGCCTGAATTCACAAGTGCCCTATGCTGCACAAATGCATGCATAGACAAACACAATTCCTTCCAAAGGGGTAAACAATCCTTGGAGGAAAATAATATAATCTCCTAATAGCTAAATTGCATGAAATCTAAACTAAAGCTCGAAACTATCACTAAAACCTAATTGAATGCTTTATAAAGAAGAAATCAGATTTATAATGTAAACTACAAAATAGAGCCAAATAACAATTTCAAACGAAATGAGATCGGTGCCTAATGCAAATTTGGGTATAGAGTCAACTTATTTCTAGTCCTACGTATAGTAAGAGACAGTTTTAAGAGAACTTACTCCTATAAAGTAAGACTATCGTCCTACAGGCTTCCACTTGATCCACAATTCAATTCAATTTATATAATTAATCCTATCGATTTTAACCCAAATTAAGAGGTTGACAGGAACAACAATAGGTTCATAGACCATACAGTTGCTATTCAAATTGTGTAATTTAACTTTGAATTAATAAATTAGGAAATAGAACACAACAAAACACCCTAGTACACAGATTATTTGAAAAACTAACTGAAAATAAAAGATATATAACCTTAAAAATGCATAAAACAACTTATCTGCCAAAACATTTGAAAAATTATATATAAGGTCTAAATCTGTAATTGCAAAAGAATTTTGTCCCAATTGTGTCATGTTCTTTCGTTTACAGATGTATCAATATAAATATATTGGCCAAAGGTTTCTCGTGAAAAGACATACCTTTTCACAGAACCTAATCCCTAAAACTAACCCTAAAAATTACACATTAAACCATATAATGGTTTTAGGGAAAAATATTTCCCGCATAATAAACACCATTTTCTATATCTTCGAGTAATGTGCAGAATAATCTACATGTTTAACTCCTGCACAAAAACATCTAACATTAGATAATCCTTTAATAAATTTAAAATTAAAATCATTATATTCATAATGTTTTAAGCTTTCAACATGATCCTTATAATTATTCATTTATTAATTAATGATATATCAAATAAACATTAATAGAATCATGATATAACTTACACAAATATTTATTGATAATATAAAAATACCAGTTAAATAATTAATCAAAGGTACTTACTTTAATTATCAAAACATAAAGATATCCCATTAATAAGATAATACTTAAAATCATTACATAGGAATATAATGTTAAATATAAAATTTACTTTTTAAATATTTACCAAAATGTATTTATTTCAAAATCCTTCTCCACAAACATAATACAATATAAATAACATAATACAAATATCTCTAAGACATTAGGGTATAAAGGTTTTACAATTCACCTTAAAAAGAGGGGAGCACTTACCCCTAACATTATAATATATAAAAAATAATTTACTTAGGGCAAATGCATTGATGCTTTAGAAAAATAACCCTAATGTTTAAGAAATATTTCTAATGTAAAATAAAATCTTACACCCACTTTATAAAATGCATTTAGGTCTTTAAAATAAAACAATTTCACTTTCCAAACAAAAACCCTAAATGCATACATTTACAAATCATTTATTTAGCATTTGCAAAATGGAAAAGTTAAAATCAAATAAAGTAAGATATAATCATTTATGCCCACTTTACCCTAATAGATTGATTTTTTAAAATTAAAATTACAATAGGGTAAAATACAAGATTACATTTAGGTATTTTGAACATTAAAGATTTATGCTAATTAAAATAATTTCAAACCTTATGACCATAGTAATCTTTTATAACATGAATTTTCCTTTTTACACTTTTTCACTTTAGGAATTATGAGGGTAAATGAAAATAAATCACATTAGTAAAAAAATCTAAATCTCGTGAAATGTAAAATCTTTTAAAAACATCATGCAAGAGAAATTCAATTACACTTTATTATCCTAATAATTTATTTCTAAATTATTAAAGGGAATAAACTAATTTATAATTTATACCTATATTTCTCTACCCATATTCTCAAGGAATAACATAGGACAATTGGCTAGGGTAGGTCGGGTAGTTAGGATAGGAAGAAAGGGTGGGTCGAGAGGTCGAGTGTTCAACTCCCTCTCCCCACTCTTTTTTCCTAAAAATAAAATAAATAATACATAGGAGAGGAATATTTCATATTTGAATTTAAAATTATTAAGGCAAGAAATACTCCCCATGTGAGAAATTGTATTGATTTTTCACTTGCACATGAAAATGTAAATAAATTAGTTCCTCTTCCAAATCCTCTTGAAGAATATGAATAGACTAACTGGTTAGAGGGTAGAAGAGTAGGTAGGTAGGAAAAAAGGTTGGCTTGAGAGGTTGAGGGTTCAACTCCCTCTGGCCACCCTTTTCACTTAATCACCTTATTATTTATTATTTTTTATAATTATTTTATTTCAAATGTATATGCATTAAATTTATTGAAATAAAATAACTAAAAGCCTATTTCATGAACATAGAATAATGACAAATATTTATGCCTTTTTAATCATTTTAATTTTTTACATAAGGAAATTACATGAAAAATGAAAATGTAGATTATACTTCCCTGATGTTTTGTGTATTTAGAACCTAATTTTTTAGGTGTCAACAGGCCGGATATTACAATCAAGTATAGAAGTCCTCCAACATGCAAGGATCTGTCAACAATCTCTAATTTACTATCTTCTATCTTCTATCTTCTATCAAAGTTGACTCCCTAAACTCTAACCAAACAACTACATTTATACAAGAGGCTACCGAGCCAAGTCAGCCTTCAGATCCACAATCAACCGAAGGAATGACCAGATCTAGGTCCACATGTTTCCCAATGATGGATACCAACATTAAATCCGCGACCCAAATTAAATGCACAAGTCGGCCTCAAAAGAAATCCAAAACAAACAACTCAACAAGCAAGGAAACCAAGCGCCAGACATGCATCGTCGAGCGCTAGGGTATTAACCGAGCACTAGAGAGATAACCGACCAACTCAGTCAACAAAGGAAACCGAGCAACACCGAACCAACTCGGTCAAAGCAGGAACCGAGCAACATAGACAAACTTCAAATATGTTTTTGGTGACATAGGATTGCCAAGGACCCGAGATGCTCCTACATCAGACACCTAGGGTTATTTGAAAAATGATTCTCTGAATCATGAAATAGGTATGATCTGAGCTTCATTTAACTCAGATTGTGAAATCCATGAACTGTCTTCAATCGGTCTATTCTTCCACTTTACCAGATATTCCATATACTATTTTCCTCTTGTACTTCTACTAATTCTTTGCTCCAAAATTTGTTCAACTTCTTACTTCTGTTTCTTAGGATAATCCATCGGTATTGGCATGTGTTCATCAGGTTCATGAAACTCATACAAATCAGCAATGTTGAATATAGGTGATATATCCATATCCTCAGGTAACTCAATCTCATATGCACTTCCACTGTCAAATTTTCTCAAAATCTTGCAAGGTCCAAACTTCTTCATTTTTAGCTTCCCATATGTTCCAGCAAGAAATCAACCTTTCTTAAAATGAACCATCACTTCATCAGCAACATCAAAAGTCTTATGTCTCATTGATCTATGAGCTCTATCTTTGTATTTCTGATTACTCTTTTCTAGCTTAAACTTCACATCTCCATGCAATATCTTCATGTACTCAGCAAATTTTACTCCTTCAGCACTCCTCTTTCTTTCATCAACAATATCTCTCAAATTTGATATACCTCTCGGTTGTATGCCATTTACAATCTCAAAAGGTGTTTTTCTAGTACTCCTATTCAGTGAATTATTGTATGCAAACTCTTCTTGTGCCAACACAAAATCCCAATTACTCGGTGTGTCTCCAACTAAACATCTCAAAATATTTCCCAAACTTCCATTCACAACTTATGTCTATCCATCGGTTTGTGAGTGAAATGTAGAACTATATTTCAACTCGGTACCAAACTTTCTCCAAAGAGTCTTCCAAAAGTATCCAACAAATTTACTCTCTCGGTCAGAGATAATACTCCTCGGTAATCCATGCAATCTGACAATTTCCTTAAAGAAAAGATCTACTATATGTACTGCATCTGATGTCTTTCTACAAGGTATAAAATGTGCCATTTTAGAAAATCTATCCACAACAACAAATATAGAATCATTACCTCTTACTGTCTTCGGTAAGCCAAGAACAAAATCCATACTAATGTCAATCCAAGGTTTCTCAGGAACAGAAATTGGTGTATACAATCCAATATTCTGACTTACTCCTTTTGCAACTTGACAAATTCCACAACTTTTCACAAATTTCTAAACATCTCTATACAATTTTGGCCAAAAGTATTTCTCCTTAAGCAAATTCAATGTCTTATCAACACCAAAATGTCCAGCCAAACTACTAATATGTTTTTCCTTTATCAAATTAGTTCTCATTGCTCCTCTCGGTATACACAACTGAATACCTTTAAACAACATACCTCCTTTCATAAAATATTCATCCTATTTAGTACTCGTTTGATCTTGAATAGGTGCTCTGGACTTTCTCCATGCCTCAAAAAAATCAGGATCAAATTCATAAGAATCTCTCATGTCATCAAAGCCTAGAACTTCAATTTTCATCTCGGTCATCAAAGATCTCCTTCTACTCAATGCATCAATAACTCAGTTAGTGATTCCACTCTTATGCTTTATCACAAATGTATAACTCTACAAATAATCAATCCATTTCATATGTCTCTGATTCAACTTATTATAACTACCCAAATACTATAAAGCCTTATGATCGGTATACAACACAAATTCATTCGACATCAAATAATGTCTCCATTCCTTCAGTGCTTGAACGATAGCATAGAATTCTTGATCATACATAGAATATTTTCTTTTTGCATCATTCAACTTTTCACTAAAGAAAGCAACAGGTTTACCTTCTTGACTCAACATAGCTCCAATTGCACTTCCACTTGCCTCACATTCCACTTGAAATACCTTATTGAAATCAGGCAATGCCAAAATAGGAAATTCATCAACCTTCTGCTTCAGAGTCTCAAAACTTTTATCAGCTCCATGTGTCCACTTGAATTCTCTTTTGTCTCCTCTCATAGTCTCAGTCATAGCATTACAAATTGAACTAAGATTCCTAATGAACTTTCGGTAAAAATTTGCCAAACCATGAAATGATCTTACCTCACTATCATTCTTAGGTGTAGGCTAATTCAAAATAGCTTCAACCTTTTCAAGATCCATTTTCAAACCATCAGCTAAAATCACAAATCCCAAATACACAATATCCTCTTTCATGAATGAACACTTTTTCAGATTTATCAGCAACTTTTCCTCTTTCAATCTCTCCAAAATTTGTCTAACATGCAACAAATGTTCTTCTCTAGTCTTACTAAATATCAAAATATCATCAAGATATACAATCACAAACTTACCCAATAATTTTTTCAAAACCTCATTCATCAACCTCATAAAATTACTCAGTGTGTTAGTTAAACCAAAAGGCATAACCAACCACTCATACAAACCTTATTTTGTCTTGAAAGCAGTCTTCCATTCATCACCTTCTCTGATTCTGATCTGATGATGCCCACTTTTCAAATCAATTTTGGTAAAATACTTTGCTCCAGTCAAACTATCCATTATGTCATCCATTCTCAGTATAGGAAACCTATACTTCACTGTTATCTTATTGATTGCTCTAGAATCGGTGCACATTCTCCATTCTCCATTCTTCTTAGGTGCCAATACAATAGGTACTACACAAGGACTCAAAATTTCTCTGATCAAACCTTTCTGCAACAATTCTTGAATCTATTGGTTCAATTCATGATTCTCGGTAGGTGTCAGCCGGTGCGGTGCCTTATTCGGTAAACTAGCTCTAGGGATTAGATCTATGCAATGATCAATGCTTCTCTTCGGTGGAAAACCATTAGGTACATTATCAGAAATGATCTCATTGTACTCGATGAGTAATGTATCAATCTCCTTAGGGACACTATCCTCTATTTTCCTACTCGGTTTGTTAGGAATCATAGCAAAACATACATCACTCTTCTTCAAATCCTTAACAAACTTTCTTCTTTCCATCAGGAAAACTTTCACAGATGTGAAAACATTACTAACATGTTCTTCCATCAAATGTAATAAGATTTGTCTTCTCCCATCAGCCCAAATAGTATACTTATGCAATCATCCATCATATATAGCATGTATATCATATTGCTAAGGTCTACCCAACAAAATATGACAACAATCCATAGGCATGATATCACATAACACCTTATCATAGTACTTTCCAATTTTCAAATCCACATAACATTGCTCACTTAGCAAGAGTGTATGCTCATCTTTGATCCATGAAATCTGATAGGGCTTCGTATGTTCCAACCTTTTCAACTACAACTTTGTGACCATTTCCTTAGATGCCAGATTCTCCAAGCTACCACTGTCAATCATTACTTTCCAAACTTTGTCAGAAACTCTACATCTAGACTTGAACAAACTTTTCCTTACCGGATCTTCCTTTTTACCTTCACTCCAAAGTGATCTCCTTACCATCAAGTTATTTTCCTTCTCAGGTTCATTCAGTGACTCTTCTTGCACCAAAGAATTCTACTGTTACTGACCTTCTTACTTGCATGTGTACACTCAAATGATCTATGTCCTTCTTCTCCACAATTGTAACAATTTCCTTGGAAACCACCTCTATTATAACCACCTCGGTAGCTACTGCCTCTACCTCTAGATGAACTTTCACCTTTTCACTCAATCTTGCCTTTATCTAGAGTTGTCTTTTCAGTTTTAGATCTACTATTTTCACCATGAGTTCTACCTCTTTCTCTAGGAAATCTACCGCCTCTACCTCTTTGTCTTTGCTCATGTCTCTTATTCAATTTCTCCTTAGCTTTCAATGCAAATTGATAAGCCTCTTCAATGTTCTCCAATTTGACCAAACTGATTTCTTCTTGGATGGAAACTTTCAAACCATTCCTAGCAATTCTTTCCACATCATCTTCATCATGTCCAGATCTGATATCTAATCTATAGAATTCCTCAATATATTCTTTTACCGAGCTATCTTTCTATCTCAAACTTTGCATTCTCCTAGCTAGGTTAATCTGATAATCACAAGGTAATAATTTTCCTTTCAACTTATTCACCATTTTGTTCCATACCTTGATTTTTTCTTTGCCTTTCTTCTTTCTGTCCAACTATAGATGTTTCCACCATAAGGATGCATGACTTTTCAACTTTGTGCTTGCAATTTTCACCTTCTTTTCCTCAGGTACATTTTCATATTCAAAGTAGTTTTCCATCTCAGTGATCAAATCCACCAATTTATCAGAATCCAATTTTCCACCATACTCAGGAGGATTAAAGTGTGGTGTAGACTTCAGACTTGTCAAAGCCTTCAAGAATATTTCCTCACCCTGATCCATCATAGGTGCAAGCTCTACATCACCTTGTTCTACCTCAATTTCATCATCACTAACATCTTCAAGATGTCTTCCTCTTCTCTGGGCCATTTCAATAGCTTCTAATCTAGCAACAAGTTGTCTCAACATGTCTGCCAATCCTGGATCCACATTTCACCTCCCATGAACCATCTTGAAAACCCTTTGCAATTGTAGGTCAGATCGTAATCTGCTACCCCACAACAAATCAACTAGGGCTTCACAAGAAGGAGCCTTCAAACCTAGATCTAGATCTAACCCCGCTCTGATACCACCTAATGCAAGGGAGGATAGGGAGAGGGGCCAAAGGCACACCCTAACCAAATCCACCTTGCAGAACAACACGCGAAAGAAACAACACACAAACAGTGAGGGAGAGAATGCAAAAACTTTCATATATTATCTTCAATTTGATTCATACATGTCGAGTTGAAAGGCCTTCCCAGTTTAGGCCAGATATTACAATCAAGTACAAAAGTCCTCCAACATGTGAGGATATTTCAACAATCTTTAATTTAATATCTTCTATCTTCTATCAAAACTAACTCCCTAAACTCTAACCAAACAACTACATTTATACAAGAGGCTACCGAGCCAAGTCGGCCTTCAGATCCACAATCAACAGAAGGAACAACCAGATCTAGGTCCACATGCTTCCCAATGATGGATACCAACATTAAATTAGTGACCCAAATTAAATACACAAGTCAGCCTCAAAAGAAATTGAAAACAAAAAACTCGGCAAGCAAGGAAACTGAGCGCCAAACAAGCATTGTTGAGCACCAGAGAGATAGCCAACCAACTCGGTCAACAAAGGAAACCGAGCAACACCGAACCAACTCGATCAAAGCAGGAACCAAGCACCACAGACAAACTTCAAATATGTTTTTGGTGACACGGGATTTCCAAGGACCCAAGATGCTCCTGCATTAGTCATCATGTCCAGATGCATCCTACAAGACTAATATCATAGTAGTGTAAATCCCTGTCAACTATGGGATGTTTTTGTCTAGAAATGGTCAAATTTGGTAGGGGGACATGTCCAGTTGGATTCATTATATGCAACAATCCATATAAATGGAAGAAAATTTAAGATTGGTAGGGATCCAAGATTTTCTTACATAATTGAAGAGGTTGAAATGCAAAGAACATTAAACTTTTGTCATTCAGACATAGAGAATTTTTCAGGTAAGTATCACTAAGCCCATCCTTAATAATACTAACTCTATTGAAATACATACAAGAGATTGTCCTGAAATGAATTGGAAAATATACTTTGATGGAACATGTAGCAAAGATGGTAATGGTGCTGGTGTGATTTTTGTATCTTTGTAAGGTAAGTCTTTCAAATATTCATTTCTATTAACTTTTGATTGTACTAGCAATATTGTTGAATATGAGGCTCTTATATTGGGATTAGATATTGCAATTAAGCATAGAATAAAAGTATTATCTGTGTATGGTGACTCAGATTTAATTATTTCACAAGGGATAGATTTTCCACAAAAATGAAAGATTAAAAATGTATAGGAACTCAGTATGGGATAATTTAGAGTTCTTTGATGCATTTTCCATTCAATGGATCAACAGATCAAAAAAAATTCTATTTGATTAGATATTTCAAGTTGACAATCAATCCACACCAACTGTGCCTGACAACATTAAAAATAGGCAATTTTTTTTAGGATGAAAAAGACTTGCTGAAGTTCCTTACATGTGAAGACTAGTATGAGGATCATCATATATATTGTAATGCACTAGTGAAAGAGCATGAAGGAGAGAAAACTATATTTGGAAAAGAGATAGTACAATTGAAAATGAACAAGATTTTGAAGGGGTTGGTAGCATTGGAAAGGGTATTTTAAAAGCAAGAAGGTTTACAAGAAAGAACAAATGTTGTCAGTCTTAATGATTTGGAGAAAGTTGATCTTGGGAATAAGAATACTCCTAAAGATTTTTTTATAGGCAAGAGACTTACTCCCAAACTCAGATCTGACCTTATTGCCTTATTAAGGAAATACAGACATATTTTTGCATGGTCGTATGATGATCTCAAAGCTTATAGGGAAGATTTGTTTCAACATGAAATCCCATTGAAACCAGATGTATAGCCTTTTAGGAAAATAAAATGACCCATTCACCCAATGTTGGCTCCCAAGATGAAGGAAGAACTAGTAAAAATGAGAGATACAAGAATAATAAAGCCCGTTAGGCATTCCACATGGGTATCAAATCTAGTTCCAATAAGGAAAAGGAACGGATATAAGGTTATGTGTGGATTTCATAAATTTGAGTGTGTCATATTTAAAAGACAATTATGCATTAGCAAACATGGAATCACAATTTTAAAAAAAGGTTACAGGAAATGAATTACTTTCCATGATGGATGGTTTTTCAAGCTATAATCGGGTGAAAGTAAGGGAATTAGAATAGTATAAGAAAATATTTACTAATCAATTGGGAATATATGTATATGATAGGATTCCATTTGGTCTCACAAATGTAGGATAAACATTCCAAAGAGCTATGGATGTTTCATTTGAGGTTTTGATTGATTTCATTATGGTTGTATTCCAAGATGATTTGACTAGATATTCAAAAAGACTAGAAAACCATTGTAATCATTTGGAGAAACAAATTATAAGAGACTTCAAGTGTGAGATTGTTGGAAATACTATTTGAATTGTTGGAATTCATTGTTTTGTCATTGATGTCAACATATGTTTCAATAAGAGAATCTAAAAGTTACAGATAAAATGCATAGACAGATTATAGATAATTGTATGAATAGTGTACAGTGACTTAGCTTCTATGAGGTAAGATTTGGGTAGAATTTCATGTTTACTACATATGGTTATGTTCACATAAGTTTATATTGTCATTTTCTCAAGTTATGGATGAATTGGCAAAGACTGGTTATAGGGCTAGTGATTGGGAAACTCACAGAGTTGGTCTCAGTATGTGAAGTATATCTTTAGTGTAGAATTGGGTTAAGCCTTGCAAACTTGAGGAATGTCATAAGACACATGGGAGAATCTATGTGTTATCATAAAGTACTTGTGTAATTGGTGATGTCATCTATGGTGTGTACTCCAGCAAAGATTCATTTGGAATCCAACCCAGGAGTGGTAGCGTGTTCTTGATTAATCAAGTATGGATTAATGTTGTGCATGACTATTTTATGATTTATAAATGTTGTAATATTGTTAAGGATTTCATGTGTATCTTCACATGGGTCTATGTAATGTTTTTTTTATAGGAGAGGTCTTATAATTGGTCGACCCAAGAATTATGTATGTAACTTCTATATAAGGAAGTCTTTCATTAGGATTATGGTGTGCAAAAATGTGTGAGCCTATGGGCTGCAAGGACTATGGATATAAAGTAGAGGTGGTGCATTGAGACACAAGGAAGAAAATATCTTGGTAGAGGTTAGTTCTAGAAGCCAGTTCAAATATTATTATTGTAAATATTTATGATCTTTGGACAGTGAGTCCTGAAGGTGGATTTAACCTTCCTTTGGTCAAGTGACCAGGCTGTGAGCCATCTTGTAAAACCTTTAATAGGGTTGTGACTCCTAACAAGGTTTTTCCTCTAATAAGGACTATACTATTGTACTTGATCATCTCCTAATAGGGCTAGAACTCTTTACCGGGTTATTATACTCATAGTACTAATTTTTGGATACCATCCCTGCTTGGGTTTTTTCCTTAACATGGTTTTCCTCGAAAACAATATTGGTGTTATTGTGTTATGGTTGTTTTTATTTGTGCATATGGTTTATATTTTTAATTAAGATTAGTAAGTATGCATCAACTAATTCACCCCCCTCTCAGTTGATTGGGACATTATTACTTTAACAATTGGTATCAGTGTTGTTGGTCCTCAGAGAGAAATCTTGACCGCTTGAGGAAAAAGATCTAAGATAACTTACTATGAGAAAGAAAGTCCCAAGTTTGATGTAGAGAATTTTTATGCATGGAAAGACAAGATGAAGACTCATTTGTTCTATTTGGGCTTATATTATAGGTTGGCAACTAAGAAAGATGTAGTACTCAAGACTAAATATGAGTTAGAAGACAATGCTACAACTTATGCATAAAATAAGATGTTTCGTTACAACATGGTATCCAAAGAAGCATTGATAAGTGCATTATCTAAAGGATAATTCACTCATATCAAACATCTGAACAAAGAACATGATATATGGAAAAGGTTGACAACATTGTATGAAGGTGATCCATACACTAAAGGACCCAAACTTTAGAATTAGAGAGCGAAGATGGAGACACTTCAGATGAAGGAAGATGAAATAGTAAGGATGTTTGTTCAAAGATTCATAGAATGTATGATAAGGATCAGGAACAATGGAGGAGCTTACAATGAGGATGAAGTCATCTCAAAGATTCTGAGATCTTTGACACAAGCATACAAAACTAAAGTGCATGTCATAGAGCAGATCATTCCATTAACTAATAATTTCACAAGGGAAATGTTAGTTTCCAAGCTAGCAACATTTGAAACCAAAGAACTTAAGGATGCTTTACTAAAATTTGAGACAATATTCAAGGAAACAATGCATAAAGACATAAATGTAGGAACTAGTCTTGCAGGTTCCAACATGACAAGAAAATACTACAAAGAATTGGGAGATTATGTTGAGCGATGGGAGAAAATTGAAGAACTGGAAAACAGTGTGGATGAGAATATCCTAGCCATGATCACAGGAAGAGAAAGTCAAGGTAGAGGTAATTTTGAAAGAAAATTACCTTTAAAATGCTTTAACTGCAATAAGGTTGGTCATTTTGTTGCTAGATGCCCAACTATAGTTCCTAAGAATAAACCTGAGTATGGTAAATATATGAAGGATAGGTAATTCTAGTATGTTAGTGGTGGTGCATCTAGCAATGATGAAGATGTAAATGATATACTTGGTTTTGTGGAAATCAAAGAGGAAGTCCTATCCATGAATAAAAGGCATTAGTATCTCATGTTGAGAAGAAAGCTAACTAGATCATAGACAGTGGATGTTCACAACACATGACTAGTGATAAAGGAAAAATTTTTGAGTTAAGAAATTATGATGTTGGTGTTTGTCAGGATTGGTGACAATACTCCTAAGACAATCATTGGAAAAGGATCTATTACTTTGGATGGTAAAACTAACATTGATAATGTTTTGTTTGTTGATGGATTGAAACATAATTTATTAAGTGTTGGATAATTGGTAGACAAGAGTTATCATCTACAATTACAAGATGGACATTGTACAATCAAAAGTGTTGAAGGAGATCTAATTTCATATGGTACAAAGACAAGAGGTAATGTCTTTTAGTTGAGCCCTATTGATAAGTTGTTTTGTTGCTAAATTTGATGATAGTTGGTTGTGGCACAAAAGGTTTTGTCACATAAACTTTGATAATATTGTAAAGGTAAGTAACATTAATGTGATCAGAGATCTACCTAAGATTCTGAAGCCAACTAATACAACATGCAGAGAGTGTGTAATGGGAAAGAAGACAAGAAGTAGCTTTCATAGAAAAGCTTTTTTAGCCAAAAACAAGTTGAATTTGATTCATACAAATCTATGTGGACCTACTTAGACAAAGTCATATTTTGGTGATAGCTATTTCATTCTACTTACTGATGATTATTCTTAAATGACGTGGGTAGGATTTCTTAGAGAGAAATCAAAAGATTTTAACATATTCAATTTTTTTACAACTGAAGTGGAGATAGAGGTAGGTTTGAAGATCAAATGTTTGAGATCAAACAAAGGTGGAGAATTCATATCAGGTGAATTTATTGCTTTCTGTGAAGACTGTGGCATATTGATGTAGACATCATCACCTAGGACACCACCAAAAAATGGTGTAGCTAAGAGAAGAAAAAAATTAGTTCTTGATGCTGTGAGGACTACATAGATTGAGGGCAGAGTTGCACACATGCATTGGAGAGAAGCAGTTAACACCGCAATGTATACAATTGTTAGAATAACAATGCCCTAATCAACTGAGGGGGGTGAATCAGTTGATGCAAATAATGAGTACTTCAAAATTATTGTTGAAAATGAAATATTGAACTGAAAAGTAAATGCATCAATAATACACATACACATGAACACCAAGATTTGTTCTCGAGGAAAACCCTGTTAAGGGAAAAACCCTGGTGGGGATGGAACCCAAAAATATCTACACTATGAGTATAATAATCCTATTAAGAGTTATGACCATGTTAGGATTTGAGTATTACAATAGGTAGGTCATGATTAAAGGACTGACCATGTTAGGAGTCTTTTACAATGTGATCCCTATTAAGGAATTGACCATGCTAAGAGTCCAGCTCTACTAGAGGCAATAACCCTATTAGGGGTGCATAATGGATCAACCTGATTAGGAGATTTGAGAGTTAAAGACACCCTTGGGTTCTCCAAACCTCAAACCTTCAAGAGTAAGACAATCCTGGTCTGAAATTGCTTCCAATACTCAACCACTTCCAAGAAAGCTTCATCTTGTTCCCAAATGCACAACTACTATTTTCTAAACAGCAACCAATGCATCCTCAAGCTCACATTCACATATGTTGTTTCTTACATATTTTCCAAGGATCTCAATCCTTATATAAAAGTTACAACAATTAAATCTAGGTCAGCCTACATATAATAAATCCTATTTATAAAATATAAATGGACCCATGGGAAGATGCACACAACACCTCTTACAATGTTACAACATAACAATTACATCAATTAATCATCTAGATCCGTAAATCAAGTTCGCTCATCAAATTACTTGAAACATGTTCCAAGTTGTCTTCCAAATAGGTCTTTTCCAATACACACACCATATCTAATGTCACCTATACAATCATGAATCCATATGATTTCAATAATCTCTCCAGCCAATGTCCAACATGAACCTATGTTCACTCATCATGACTTAAACAACCATGAATGCTATCCACAAAGTTTTGTAATCAACTCTGTGACAATCATAGTTTTTGTCTCCTGAAAAATAGTTATCAGTAAATCAACCATAACTTTTTTAGATCAATTCATAATCATGTGCGTTCACAACCAGTGACCCAAGATATCAAGTAGATTCTTCATCTAAGTTTGCACTTGCTAATTCACTATATTGTGTCCATACAATTCTCTACAACTAGTGTGTAAGCTTCTCTGAATAACCAATCAGTAACATATGTTGACATCAAAGAAAAACACTGAGTGCTAGCATCCAGATAGTATTCCAACAATCTCCCAAACATATTGGAATGTAACAATTCCAATCCAACTTCCAATAGTCTCCCCCTTTGGCATTGATGGTAAAATATGAGAAAACAATCAACACAAAGGTCTAAGGTGCATACTCTACCTTGATGTGCTCCCCCTTTCATGTACTCCCCCTGTCAAGCTAGAGGGCTGTTACATCTCTCTCTTAGATAAATTGAATTACATCTCTCCCTGTTGGTGTAATTGAATATTCCTAATTACACTTTACTTAATTTAACTTAGGTTAATGCATTGCATAGTAGTTTGTGATTGAGACACCTAGGAGTTTGCACCTCAATTAAGCACATGGTGTAGGAGAAATTCCACTTTTGGTGTGAGATCCACCTTTAGTGCTCTTATCACATTATCATCCTAATCCATTGCACATAATTCATTATATAATGGAGGATGATCCACATTTGGTGGACATGTGATTACACCTAGCATAGGTAATATCTTATCAGCTCCTTATCATTCTCTCTTATCATCTTTCCTATATAAGGAGGCCTATTATGTAATCATGTATCAAGGTGAATTTATTGGATCAATTCAATATCAATCATTGCATTCATATCATCTCTCTTGTACTTTTCTTGAACCTCTAGATCCTTGGTTCAATATTTTCTATTTGCAAATTCTAACATGGTATCAGAGCCATTTGATTATTTTGATTAGCCGATTTGAAGAGATCTTGTTGCAAGCTTTGAAGGTCCAAATCTTAGATCTAAAAACCAGTGTGATGTAGAGACATCTTAGAGCAGATCTAACCTCACCATTGCGTCTAGGAGGATGTTTCGATTAAGATCGATTATAAATTCACCCATATCTGGGGAAAGTCCAAATTGAGGCAAAACATTTTCTGCAAATCAGACCATACGACATGATCTGCACCTCTGCAGTACGATTTTGAAAAAAAAATAAAATTGTATTCTACAATTTATTTGGAATTTTTTTTTGCAAAATGTTTTGCTGGTTTGGTACGTGCCCTACACTTTTTGCATGTAGCAAAGAATATTCTCTCTTTACCAAGGAAATTGCAAAGTGTGAATAAATAGTCAACACTAATGTCAACGAACAACTAAGACACGTACCCGAGCTCGACGTCAGAGCAGAGCGCAGGCCCAAGCCCAGCTTCCTTGATACCTCTTACGAGCACTGGCATATTAAAATAATTTGATCTCCATCTACATATCCAATGTTGGACTAAACATTTAGTCCCACCGTAGAGCAACCCCCCGAGCTACTCCAACAGTGTGTGGTGCTCACGTGGAGGCTACGTGGCAGGCTCGAGCCACGTCCGACATCGGACTGACCACTGCACATAAGCCCTGCACCATCCAACTAGAGCTTGACACATGGCAAGAGGCCACATCAACCCTGCATAGCCTCTACCAGTGATGTCATCCATATGGATGCTTACGACATCACCGCATGGAACATCCACATCAGCACCATGTTAGTTAGGGGGTCAAATTTTTTGTTGACATCATTATTTTTGTATCCTAAAATTGACGGCCATCCATCCATCAAAACAGTCAGAAATGGGCATTTTTTTTATGTCCATACAGCCGTTAAATTTAATGTTGTGTTTTTATGACATCACTAGGGTTGGAATTTTCTCAGCCTTCACCATTGGATTTTTTCATTTTGTATTCCAACTTCAAAGGGCCATATCTTGCTCATTTTTGCTCCTTTTTTTGAGCAATATGTTTTGAAATTGGACAGAATTTTTTTAAGAATCCAGTGGTTGTATTATTTTTGTGATTTGGTGGCCATATTTATCATAAATTGCAGATTTTGTTGACTGTTCCTGATTTATGCAACTTCCAGGGCTACATTTGGGCACATATAGTAACATTTTGAGGTGAATTTTTTTTTGAAAGTGCATGATTTTTTGTCTACTTTCCAGATCTACAATCAGTTTTAAGTGATTTGGGGTGGATATATCACTCTAAAAAATAAGTCATTTTGGGGCTATATTTGCACTTGGTTAATCCTTGGATTTTAGTTTTCTGATTTGCATCAGTCATTTGAAGGAGTTATCAGTAGTTATCAGTCATTATTTGGTTACATTATGGACAATTCAAAGATAAAAATACTCACTCCATATAACTACCATGAATGGAAAGTATCTTTAAGTGATCATTTGTTGAGTATTGGATTGCTTAGAATGACTCTTGGGCAAGATCAAGAACCTCAAACAGGTGTTGCAGAAAGGTGAAAATGGTTTGATCAAAGGCATAAAGCACTTGGCTCTCTTAGATCATCCATCTCTCATGATTTTCACTTTTACATTGCATCTTGCACACATCCTCATGATGCTTGGGTCATATTGGAAGGACTCTTTGGTAAAACTAATAGAATGAGAAAATTATGATTAGAGAATGAGCTCATAGGTCTAAATCCTAGTGATTGTGACAATATTCAAGACTTTTTCTCTAAGTTCAATTCTATTACATTGGAGCTTTCTACATGTGGCATTGTTAAAGGGGATGAACAATTGATCTTTTCTATTCTTTCCAAGCTAGGTCCTAATTATTCTATCTTTGTTTCTACATTCTATGCTACTATGGATGCTCTTGGTAGTGCAAATAAATTGCCTTCTCTTGATGAATTTGCAGTGCAACTCACAAGGGAACAAGCAAAGTTGGCACATATGGGTCAATTGAAGCCTTCTACACATCAACCATTGATTGCAAGTGAATCCACATCAAAGGCTTCTAATGGAAAAGGAAAGAAACAATATAAGGATCCTAAGCCTCATGAAAAAGGTAATGAATCTTCTTCACACAATCCTAATGAATCCAAGTCCTCTTCAAGATATGAAAGGTGACGACATTTTCAAAATGTCCCAGAAGGAAGATGAAACCTTGGAGGATTATGTCTCAAGGTTCATGTTCAACCTGTAGCATAATACATAGCTCCGACTGAATGAAGAATCACAAAAGCATCTTTTCCTAAAGGGTATGCATGATGCCAGCATTGAAGCTTTAGATCTCATGTCAGGAGGTGACATCACATAGAAGAGTTGGGCTGACATAAAGAATATATGCCTGAACTATTCCAGAGCTACCGTGAAGAAAGGAAGAGGACTGAGAGACTTACCTCATAAGTCTAATGGTTTCGGGGTGTCCAAAGTGGAGTTGTTGAGCCTATTATTAGATTTGAAGCAAGACATAATTAATGACATTGCTACTTAGCTAGATACCATGTAGGCTAGAAGGAAGAAAGAGGAAGTTGATGCTATGTTAGTAGAGTATTGTCCGCACTGCAGAGAAATGAAGTGGAACTGTTGATGCAAGCCTGTTGCAAGCTTGGAGTCACAACCAATGCCAACTAAGTTTAAAGCCATTAATGAAAATGGAGAAGTGTTGTACGTTCCTCAATGTAGGCCTTAGGCCCAACGACCAGGTATGCCTCAAGACCCCTTCCAAAGTTATAACAGTAACAATCAATGGAAAAATCATCAAAACTTTGGTTTTAATGGGTATAATAATTGGAAACAACCTCAGCAAGATTGGAAACAACCTCAGCAAGGTTGGCAACAACCTCACCAGGGTTGGTAGCAACCTCACCAAGGTTGGCAGCAACCTCAGCAGGGGTGGCATCAGCCTAACAATTGGATTAACCAATCCAGTCAGCAAGCTTTAATGCCACCACCTCCTCAGCAAGCTCTAATGCCTCTTGTAGCCAATAATACTTCCCCTAAGTAGACTCAACTACCTTCTTAGCCTACTAATCCCAACAATACCAAACCACCATCACAACAACAGAGTTATGCTATTTATTTGAATGACATTCATTTAAGGTCGGGAATAACTCTGACTTCTCTTCAGCAACCTATCATAATATAAGTTGAGGATTCCTTAGCTACACTAGTGGATATGTTGACTCCACCTACCTCTCCTATAGCCAAAGAGCCCCCTATTTCCTCATAGGTTGGTAGAACAAGTTTAGCCTATAGAAATCCAAGTAGTGACAAACTTGCCTAATTAATTGAAGCAGATGATAGTAAAAATACCCTTGCTAGATGCCATTAAGGAAGTCCCTGCTTATACTAAAGCTATTAAGGAAGCCTGTATTACGTGGCCAGGGAGGAAGAAAAAGGATCCTAAAACCATTCACGTCTTAGGAGAGTTTTTCGACCTGATGTTGGAAAAGCTAATTGTACCCAAATATTCTGATCCCGGGAGTCATGTGGTAATATCACCATTCAAGGAATCCAAGTCCAAAATGCTCTAGTTGATTTAGGTGCATCAATAAATGTCATGACAAAAGAGGTAATGTCTCAGCTCCATATCATAGGTCTCAGAGACACACCAACCATACTTCATCTCATTGATAGTTCTACTATCACACCAGATGGGATGGTTGAGGATGTCATCATCACATGAAACTCTTGGGAGTACCTAGTGGACTTTGTTGTTCTTTCACCAAAGGCTAACATGGGTGGATACCCCATAATTCTAGGGCAGCCATGGCTGGCTACTGCAGATGCCTATATAGTTTATTAATTAGGGAAGATGACAATATCCAATGGTGTTAATACTAAGAACCTGAATTTTTACTCCCTTGCTCAACCTCTGCTGCAAGATGATCAAATAGTCTGGCCAGATTTGGGTGATACCAACCCAGAAGTCAATTCCATCTGCCAACTTATGATGATAGGCCCAGAGCCATTTGTATCCTCTAGGGATGAAGATGAGATAATTTCATCCATCATTATGAATGAGTATGGGGTAAGGTCTCAGTTGTGTCCCCAAGCCGACTGTATTCTAGAAACTATGTTACCACCTCTGAATACACCTCAGTATTTAGAAGCTTCCCAATTCCTACACATATTACTACCCCATGAGATGGATTCTCTTCCAATTGCTCAACTATCAATGGTAGAAAAGGTAATCAAGTTGGAAGTTGGTCCAGGAAGAGAATTGAATGTTAGCAGTGCTTTATCCATTCCACATCAGAAAATTATCCTACAATTACTACAGGAACACCAACAAGCATTTTCTTGGAACTATACAGACATGAAAGGCCTGGATCCTAAAATTTGCACCCATAAGATCTAAATCAGTCCCGAATATAAACCTATCTATCAGCCTCAGAGGAAAGTCAATCCAGCCTTAAGGGATATAGTTAAGACTGAACTTTAGAAGTTGTTAAACGTTGGTTTCATCTACCCCATCTCTGATAGCCAATGGTTCTCACCATTAGTTATAGTACCAAAGAAGGGGGAAGTGGAGAGTTTTTGTTGACTATAGGGAGATCAATTTAGCTACTAAGAAGGACCACTTCCCATTGCCATTCATAGACTAGGTTCTTGATAACCTAGCTAGAAAGAAATACTTTTCTTTCCTCGATGGTTTTAGTGGTTACAATCAGATACAAATAGCTCCTGAGGACCAGGAGAAAACAACTTTCACATGTCCATGGGGGAAATTTTCTTATTCAGTCTTACCTTTTGGCTTGTGTAATACTCCAGATGCTTTTCAAAGAGCTATTATAAGCATTTTCTCTTATATATCTGCTGACTGCATGGACATCTATATGGATGATTTCACTACTTATGGGAATACATTCGATGAGGCTATGGTAAACTTAGAAAAAGTTCTTAAGAGATGTCGGGACTATAACCTTTCTCTCAATAGTGAGAAATGCTTCACGATGATGAAGGAAGGGGTTGTGTTAGGCCATTTCATTTCTTCAAACAACATTCAAGTGGACCCTGCCAAGATTGAAATCATCAGTACCTTACCCACACCAAAGAAGCAGAAGGATGTGCACATTTTTCTTGGACATGTTGGATACTACAAAAGATTCATAAAGGATTTCAGTCAGCTAGCTACATCACTTTATAACTTGTTAAAAAAGGATGCCAACTTTGTTTAGGACTCTGAGTGTAACAAGTCCTTCCTGCAGCTAAAGGAAGTTCTCACCACATCGCCAGTCTTGAGGGGGCCTAATTGGGGTTTTCCTTTCCACATACATAGCAACACCTTAGATTAAACTATTGGTGTAGTACTTGGTCAGAAGATAGATTCAGTTGAGCATGATAATTACTTCATTAGTAAGAATCTACAAGGCGCAGAATTCAACTATACAGTGACTGAAAAGGAACTGCTTGCGATTATCTATGTGTTGAATAAATTCAGGCACTATATTACTAGGTATGAAATCTATGTTCATACTGATCATTCTACCATTAATTACTTGATGAACAAGTTGACCATCTTTGGACGGTTGGCTCGCTGGTTGCTACTTATGCAGGAATTTGATATTACAATTGTAGACAAGCCTGGCAAGGCTAATGTTGTAGCTGATTTTATCTCTCGGTTGCATGTCCCTAATGATCCTCCAGCCATTGATGATAGTTTTCCAGATGAACATCTATTTTTGTTGTCAACACAAAATCCTTGGTATGCAGACATTGCTAATTACCTCACTATAGGAAAGACACCAACCCACTTCTCTACTAAAGAAAGGAAGCTATTAGCTTAAAAGAGCTTTAACTATTCTTGGATTTCAGGATTTATGATTTATACTGGTCCTAATCAAGTAATGCGGTGATGCATAAGGGAAGATGATGAGCCCTGTGGTGTTCATTTTGCAGCCAAGTGGACAGCCTTTAAAATATTGATTACTGGGTACTATTGGCCAAGCCTACACAAGGATGCAGTTGCGTACACAAAAAAATGTGATAAGTGCCAATGCATGGGGAGACCCACTAAATCAGATTAGATTCCCCTACAGCCTCAAATAGTTGTTGCACCCTTTGATAAATGGGGGATTGACTTTGTGGATCCTATTGAACCCTCTTCACAAGGTAAATCCTATATTCTTGTTTGCACTGATTATGTTACAAAGTAGGCGGAAGAAAAAACCCATGAAAGATCCTAGAGATAACAATGTTGAAAAGTTCTTGTATGAATTTATTTTTACAAGGTTTGGTGTCCTTGGAGAGTTAAAATTTGATTAGGGAGCTCAATTCACTTCTAACCTGATAGCTTCTTTGATGGAAGAATATAACATTTGGCATGGAAAATCATCACCTTATCATCCCCAAGCCAATGGGCAAGTTGAGGTTACTAAGAGTGAGCTGGAAGCCATTCTTACAAAGAAAGTAGCACTTCATAAGAAAGATTTGGGCCACACATCTTCCTGAAGCTCTCTGGGCTTATAAAACCACCTAAAAATCAAAGGGTTTCACTCCTCTCGAGCTATTCTATGGTAGGTCAGCTATCATGCCGGTGGAGTTTGAACATAAGATATTAAGGATTGCTCTAGAGCTGGGTATGGATCTTACCTCTACACAACATGAAATAATTCTAAGTTTAAATAGCCTTGATGAATGGTGCATATCTTCTTTGAACAATACAGAACTCATCTAGCATTAACAGAAGCAGTGGCATGACAATTTTATCAAGGATAAAATGTTTGTGGTAGGAGATTGGGCACTTCTTTACGATTCCATCTATCAACACCATCAAGGGAAGTTTCAAACTCATAGGTTAGGACCGTATGAGATCATTTTCATGTTTCCTAATGGTGCGGTCGAGCTATCTACTATTGATCCTATTTGATTCAAGTTGCTAGTCAATGGTCACCGGTTGAAATTGTACAACAAACCTCAAAGTAAAGCAAAGTTCTTGCAGTAGTTCTCATTTGTTGTTGGTGATATATCTCCTATAGCCTCTGGAAATGAGCCTTCTGCTCATTTAAGTTCTTCTCTTTAAGAGGTTCTCATCACCCCATAATAAACACTTTCTTCATGAAAGTTCTTTCTCCGCAATAAAATCCACTTCATCATTTCTTGTCTTTCATCCATCTGTTTCATTTTTCTCCACCAATGGATGATGACAGCCACCGCCCTCGGCAACATTTTAGGTTCGTACACTATCCGAGGTATTTATTTCTTAATTTTTTTTCCCAACTTTTAGCAATGCCTCGTCACATGCACAATTGTGGGACCAATTACCAAATTAAGTCAGAGGGGGAGATATATCATTTTTTTGTCTTACGTATTCATAAAATATTTATAGTTATTCTTTTATCTTACCTATACTTTACACACTTCTTTCCATGATTTGACAATCTTAAGGAGTTATGTGCTATAATTTTATTTTGCACATATCAAGCTAGGGTGGCAAGTACATGCTAGTACGAAGTTTGTAGCTATGTAATTATGAGTAGTTAATGTGTGAGATATTCTTGATTTGCACTCATATTTGCTTGGGAGCTCATTTCCAAAATACTAGAACTTTCTGTATTCGAAATTTTCCTATAACTTGCCATTTCAAACTCCTTGTCTGAGCCTTGTTTTAGTGTGTTTAAATTTCCTGCAACTTTGTTCTGGGTAATTTGACAATCTGAAGATGGGAAGTGATCTTATCCAGAGTGAACCCATAGTGCATGATATTTTGTTAGATGATCAAGCTTGCTGACCATACTTCCAAGAAAGAGGATGGCTTGATTACATTCTGAGGCTCACCAGTTGGGACGATGAGGTTGCGTTGCAGTTTTTGAGCACATTGAAGGAAGAAGTGGCCATAGTTAAGGGGTTAAGGGTACTATTTTCATAGGTAGTAGTGGCTAATGTAATGGGTTTGCCGCAGGAAGGGGAAGAATTTACAGAAAGCCTTGATCCGACAACCTCTAGGGCGTAGTTTACCCTGCACTCAGATCAACCTCTAGAAATTGACCAGAAGCAAGGTACGTATAGAATGTCTTTACTAGACCCATTTAGGTAGTATGCAATCCATATTATCAATTAATTTACTTGTGAGGGATGACATTCATACTTGCACTCTATTCATTTCAAGTTTTTAAGCTGCCTACGACATTAAAATCGACCCATAAACGTTCCCAATTTTATGTTTAACATTTTGAAGAAGTAGGTTTCTTTGGTACATGAAGGTAAACTTAACTATGTTTCACATCATTGTTTGGTTAATTTAATTGTTGAAAAGACCTTGAGGGAACAGTCAAAAATATTATGGGAAGAATTTATGTCACAAGGATTTAAAGAACAAACCTTGGAGCCTCTAGGGTGAAGAGTTGGACGGAGAATTCAAACTGAACAAGGGGTTAAGAAAATTATTGTAGAACTTGGACCAGGACCTTCCTCTAAGAAAAAGTCTAGGGTTAGGACTCCTAAAGATTCCCCTCATCCGTCTACTTCTGGGTCAATCTAGAAGTAGAGGGAAAAAAGGGTTTCTCAGAGAAATGTGGATAAGCAAGGAAAAGCTATTAGTAGTTCTTGTCACCAGACAAAAGAAAAGTCTTTTGTAGCCACAAATGCTTCTAGGAAGTGGAAAATTCCAAAGACAAAGGAAGAAACTCCATTAAAAAGGAATAGCAGGAGAAATAAAAATGTGATTGTGCACGTTCGACTAGAAGGGTTAACTGTTGAACCTGAAATCTATGAGCAAAAGGAAGAACCTAGGAATATTCAGCAGGAATCACTTGAGAAACTTCCTAATATTGAAAAAGAATAGGTTCCTGATAAGAAAATGAATGATGAAGAATTCATAATAATTGGTTATGACTCTAGCTCTGAAGGGCAAACTTTTGTATTCCAGAGAAGAGGTTCATCCTCTAAGGGTCCTTAGATAAGTGATAGTTGCAATGACATAGAAAATGATGAGATGTCTAGGGGATGTTATATGATGGAAGAAAAGGAACCAAGATTATCTCCTGCAACAGAGTAGAATTTATATGAAGAAAATCCTAATGTTAATATAGATCTTGTTAATAAAGTGGTGGACCAGATTTCAAGTGAAGGGTTGGATGCATTGGCTTTTGTTGCACAAAAATGTAGTAACACTAAGAGATCTATAGTGTTGTGGATGGATCCTATGAAAGGGATAAATTTCAAAAATGGTAAGTCCCCTATTCTTTATTCAATAGAGAATTCTTGTATCAGTTTTATGTCAGATAAGTCTAGCTCTATGTCTTTGTTGTCTATTATTTTTCAGTTGTCCAAGCAAATGGTTTCAGAAAGAGAACAATGGAAACAACAAAGGAAAGAGTTGAATAGGGTTATAGATCAACATTATCAGGAGACTCTTGAATAGGAAGAAAAAGTAGAACAACTACATGTGAAACTCAACAGAGTAACAACCCTTATTCCTGAGTTAATGAAATGTAGGTCTCCGTCTCCTGTATATGCCTTATTTCTAAAGGAACAACTGTTGAATTACCAAATGACTTGCATCATGCAAGATAGGTCCCCATTGTTGCAAGAACCTCTTCATTTTACCCAAGTTTTTAACAATTCTCCTGCAGCCATTAAGAATTTACCGTGTGAGTTCTTTCTTCATAATTTAGCAGTCCCAAATGACAGAGTCTGGAATCCCTTATTGTATGTTGGGGATATCTAGTTGAGAGTGCTTATGTCTTGGATTCAAAATGAGATCAGTTAGGAATCCCAAGCTAAGATATATAGGGAGATGGAGGAAGAAATTCCTCTTTATCTGAGACCCAAAGCTAAAGACCCTAGGACTTGTTATTATGACTGGTTAAGGATTGCACCTTCAGACTCGGGCAATAAGAGCTTATTTACCCGCTTTGAAATGCAACATTTGATGAATATGATCAGTTAGCTAATGATGAGTTGTCTGAAGCCATGAACGCCATCTAGTGGTGTTGGATCAGTTTAACCAAGGAATTAAGAGATAAGGAGCCACATTTGCCCCTTAATTTGATATGGAAAATAGGCGTGCACCTTGATACATCTCTTTGGGGAGGGTAAGATAGAGTTTTTGGATTCCACTTACCTTTTAGCCACCTCTACTCATGTCTCCTTTGTTAGAAAATTTAGACAGCTTAGACAGTTATGATATGGAGGGAGAAGTGAACAGGTGGGATAAGCATAGGGAAACCAAGGGGTTTTACTAGAGTTTTGCAAAAGGAGGCAGCGGACAGAAATCAGCTGTAGACTATAGGATGATGGCCAGACTCAAGAACTTCATGTTTGCTATGGGACCATTAAAAGGTCAAGCTGGGGGGCAATGATGAGCCCAATTTATGGTTATTTTTTTTATGATTTTTTGGTTTAGACTTGAAGTATTTCATGGGTTTTTCATAAACAATATTCAAACTTTCTATGTTTCTATGCTATGACTATGTGTTTATTTGGTACTTTTAAGACTAAGGAAATATGTTGAATATATATAGATTAAGTGGATATTATGATGAAATCTAGTATTTCTTCCTCTCTGCATTAATGGGGTAGTGTTCCTGTAGCCATGTGATGAGGATACTCTAAAGAA
Source organism: Chamaecyparis obtusa (assembly GCA_027943335.1). Classification (NCBI taxonomy): domain Eukaryota; kingdom Viridiplantae; phylum Streptophyta; class Pinopsida; order Cupressales; family Cupressaceae; genus Chamaecyparis; species Chamaecyparis obtusa. The sequence goes on along the minus strand of BSBK01006603.1, from coordinate 1,256,613 downwards.
GGAAAAATTAATATGAATCTTTATCTTGGTTGTGTGTTGCAGTTTTTGGTGTGCTAATCTCCTATGGGAAAGAATAAGTCAGCAGGCAATGAATACTCGGCATCGAAGTGGCATCATCAAGACAAGTAACTACGTTCAAGTTTCATAATGGTTCCACTATTCCAGCCAGTAGCAATTGTTGTTGCAGACTGAGGCAATTCAAGTATCGAATGTTTTGGAGGAAATCCAACTCTCGTACATTCCTATATTCCTATGAATTTGAATGCAGTTTACTCCTATGTGAAATGTCTTGTAACTGAAAGTTGTTGTAATCCATGAATTGAAGGATCCTAGTTCTTAGGAGTTTTATTTTCTAGTTGCTTATAAATAAGCTGGAGTTTGTGATTCCTAGTTAGTTAGATGTTCAGGGAATCTATTTTGTAATCCAGTAAAGAAGTGAATACACTTTGATATTCTATCCTGTACTTATTTTGATGTTTTCATGAATGAATAGATGATACCTTCATATTTCAATCTTTGAGTTTTAAATCTATTCACTCTTATGTGGGGGCCCACACAGAAGGGGAACTCTATTCATGCTTAAGTAGGAACTAGTCTTAAGTTTCTTTGAGTTATTTAACACTATTGCTCCTCCAACCATTGGTAATAGAACTATTGATTGTCTCCTGCAGCATAGATGCCTAGTTAGTTTACTATTGAAGCATTTCCTTAAGTTCTAAGTTAAGATGTTGTTTCAATTCTTAGCATAGATTTCCCATAGCATTTCCTTTGCTTTAGTAATGATGACTTCAAAGATGGGCTAGAGCATACACTTTGCATCCACCATTTCAAGTTTACGTTCCCGGATTGATAAATCTAAATGAGTTCAGCATTATATTTGAAGTAGATACTTGATTCTATAAACCATAGAATCACCATGAAAGGATGTCCAATCCTTGAGTTACTAAGGTATTATACTGACCAACCAGGTTCTATTCCTATGAGAGAGGGGATATTTAATGATGTTCTTTGTGTACCATCCTTGACCACTAATCTACTTTCTATTTACCAAACTACACAGGGGGCACAAGGTAAAAAATTTTAGTTCACTCCTGATTTTGTCTACATTAGGGACATGGAGACTAGAGATGTCATAGCCATGGGAGTTGTTGATCATACATCACACTTGTATTCTTTTTCACATTTTGTTGATGATGATGATGATATTCATGATGTACACATCCCTTTTCCAAAGGATAATTATGAGGAGAAATTTGGGCACTTGAATCATTTTGTTGTTGAGACAAGTGTTGAGCTTCCTACTCCTCCACCTTTTGCTTCTTCATACATGGGCTCTACTATTCAATAGGATGATCATAGTGTTTTAGATCTTGCAGAATGTGATGACTACTTGGATGCCTCTTCAGCATTTGTTGATTTTCATGATGCAAATTTGGAAGACATACATGAGCGGTTTTTTCTTTCCTTTGATGATAGCATCATAGTTGGGGATACTTCTTCATCTTCTTTGGAGATTGGTACACTTGATTCTTCTCCTTCTTCATTTGATTTGTCACATGAGGTGATAGATTCTTTGAGCTTAGAGAGACCTATTCAGTCTTCAGAGATTCATCCATGGAGACCTACATCTTCTTCCTCATTCCATTTGCACATGGATTGGCTTCTTCATCATTTGATGTATCTATTTCTTCCCAAGGGGAGACATGTTTCTTGTAAGCATTAGCTTATCTATTATTTGTAGGTACTCTTCATCAACATGGGAACTTCTACATTATGGGCAAGATATCATGTCTCCAACTATCCTTCTTATGAGGGGATAATTATTTGTATATACATGATGTATGTAGTTCTTGGGGGATCTTGAGCACTCCATCTATCCATGCATCTTTTTTTCTTCTCTCTTTTTGGGGGAGGGTTTTTCCCATGATGTTTTGCCTCTTTCTCTGCTTTATGAGAGTTATTGCATTTCATGTATTACATTTTGTACATGGGTACCTAACATGGCCTAGTTGTTGGGACCCATCTTGCATTGTGATTTTAAGTGCATTCCCCTAAGTTTCACTTAAGGGGGGGTGTTGGTGTAATTAAATATTCCTAATTACACTTTACTTAATCTTACTTAGGTTAATGCATTGCATAGTAGTTTTTAATTGAGATACCTAGGAGTTTGCACCTCAATTAAGCACATGGTGTAGGAGAAATTCCATTTTTGGTGTGAGATCCACCCTTAGTGCTCTTATCACATTATCATCCTAATTCACTGCACATAGTTCATTTCATAATGGAGGATGATCCACATTTGGTGGACATGTGATTACACCTAGCATAGGTAATAGCTTATTAGCTCCTTATCATTCTCTCTTATCACCTTTCCTATATAAGGAGGCCTATTATGTAATCATGTATCAAGGTGAATTCATTGGATCAATTCAATATCAATCATTGCATTCAAATCATCTCTCTTGTGCTTTTCTTTAACCTCTAGATCCTTGGTTTAATCTTTGCTATTTGTAAATTCTAACACTTCCCAAAAAAAATTGAAGGGTTTTTCTCATTATATCTCTCCCCCTTTGACATCAACGGAAAAGGGTGCCATAGTGTCTCCTCAAAGTAGTGAAATAGGTTCCAAATAGTTACTCCCCCATAGGAGTAAATTATTGCATTTGGTCCTGAAAAATAATACTCTGAATACATGAGGACCGATGCATCTTTTCATTTCCTTTAGTTGTCATTAGGAGGATCTTTGAACCCAAGTCTACCTCTGAGATAATCAAAGGTCTATTTATTTAGTGGCTTAGTGAATATATCTGCAATCTTCTCCTTAGTATTCACATACTCTAACTTCACTTCTTTCTCTGCTACCTTATCTCTCAAGAAATAATACTTTATTACTTTATGTTTTGTCTTAGAATGCATAATAGGATTCTTTGACATATTTATCATGCTAGTATTGTCACAATGTATAGTTACTGAATCCTTAAGACATACTCCAATTTCCTTCAACATTTTATTCATCCATATTTTCTATGTACAATTGATTGTTGCTGCAACATACTCTAATTCTATTGCAGACTGAGAAATACAGTCATGCTTCTTGCTAAGCCAATAAACCAACCTTTTACCAAGGAAGAATGTTCCTCCACTTGTACTCTTTCTATCATCTACATTCCCTACCCAATCAGCATTAGTGAATGCATAAAATATAATTTTTTTTTATCTATCATACCATAGACCAAACTCAATTATACCCTTTAGATATATGAATATCCTTTTTACTACCATAAAGTGAGACTCTTTAGGATCTACTTGAAATCTTACAACAATTCCAAATGCATTAGCAATATCAGGTCTAATATGTGTTAGATACTGAAGACTTCCAATCATTGATCTATACTTTGTTTGTGGCACATTATTTTCTTCATCCTCTAAAGATAACTTAGTCCTAGTTATCGTAGGAGTTCCAACAGGTTTGTTGTCATCCATGCCAAACCTTTTCAATAGTTCTTTAAGATATTTGGTCTAAGATATGAATATCCCTATCTTACTTTGACTGATCTGTAATCCAAGGAAGAATTTCATATCCCCAATCATAGAAATTTCAAATTTACTTTTGATCTCATCTGCAAAGTTGTTACTCATTTCATCATTTCCTCCAAACATAATATCATCAACAAAAAATTCACCAATCAAGATACCTTCTTCATTGATCCTTAAGTACAAATTATTGTTAGCATTACCTTTCTTGAATCCCAGATTAATTAGATACTTATCCAATCTTTCATACCAAGCTCTTGGTGCTTGTTTCAAACTATACAAAGCATTTTTCAATCTGTAAACTAGATATTTATTTCTTGATAAAGGAAATCCATTAGGTTTCTCAATGTATACTTCCTCTTCCAAGTCTCCATTAAGAAAAGCAAATTTCACATCCATCTGATATACTTTGAAAACCTTTGTAAGCAACATAATCTTAGAAGAATACCTTACTACCTCAATCCTAGAACATGTGCAAAGGTTTCTTCAAAATCAATTCCTTCTTACTGTCAATACCCTTTACATACTAATCTGGCCTTGTTTCTAACAACAACTCCTTCTTCATTCATCTTTTTTTCTAAATACCCACTTAGTACCAATAACATTTTTTTATTTAGGCCTTGGAACCAACTCCCAAGTGTTGTTCTTCTGAATTTTCTCCAATTATCCCTTCATGGATTTGATCCATGATTCATCTCTGCATGCCTCATCTATGGATTGTGGTTCTACTTGTGAGATCAAGAAAATGGAATTTGTAGTTTTAAACATCTCCTCTTTGTTTTGTGATCTTTTTCTATTTCCCTTACTTCTATCACCAATGATCTGATCCTTAGGATGATTTCTCTAAACATATTTGGGTGTGGTCTTCTCCTTCAACATCACACTTATGCCATTTTCAATCATCAAAACATCTTGAGATGCTTCATTCTCTTCATTTTCATCATCATTCTCTGTTATCTATTGTATACACTTAAAAATGGCTTCATTAATTGATTAAATATTTATTATTTAATTAATATTGACTTGATAAATTAATTAAATATTTATTATTTAATTAATAATTATTCCTCTATTTGTTAAATAAATTATTCAATTTATTTAGTAAATTCACTATAGTCTATTCCTCTATCCTAAGTCTTTTGATTAGTCTTATTAAAGTGATTTAATTAAATACACAATCACCTAAATATGACTAAGTTCCCTAGTCCACCTCACCTACCTAGTCACCTGACACATCACTTTGGCTAAAATAAATAATTATTATTAATTATTTATTAGTAATTATCCTCACTCACACATGTCCTATTCTTAAGGGTTATGTGGCCTCATAGGACTTGGTCTCATGACCACATGTCCTCTCTTAAACCAAGTCAAGGGACATGCCCTATTCCTAAGGGGCTTCTCAAGCCACCTCTAAGGGTCAAAGGTGACTCATGGGACACTTGTACAAAGAGTCCTCATGAGGAAAAGGTCTCTCCTTCTTTCTCTCTTGGGTCTTTGAGAGACACTTGACATGTGTCTTTCCCTTCCACCTTGTTCTCCTCCATGTCAATGTGAGAGGATCATCATTCCTATTCTCCCTCTCACATTCCAACTACATCCCCGTTTCTCTCAACTCCTTCAACCAAGTCAATCCTAGCCCTAGGATCTTCCACCTTTCATTCTCAACCGTAGGATTGTGCCACCTAGGCCTAGATCCTCCAAAAATCTATAAAAGGAGCCTCATTTCCCCTTTGTGAGCTAATAGGTATTTTTGTAATAGGCATTCAAGCAATCAAGCAATCAAGCATCCAAGCAACCAAGCATTCTAAGAGCAATCAATCCATATTATCATCATTTCATTTACATTCCATCCATTAGATTGCATAAGCTATTGTACACTCATTTCATAAAATCTCCACACTTTGGTAGCATCTTGGGAAAAGGTTTCATTTGGAAATCTGAGAGCTCAACCTCTTCAAGAAATCAAGGCTAGGAGGACAATGGAGACAAGTTGCATGGTAGGTGAAGGTAATTGATTTAGTTTCATCATTTTATAGTTACTTTGTATTCTTCATTGTGTTGCATTAGATTGATTTATTGGCTTTCAATAGTTAATTTATCATCTCTAGTTATTGGACATCTAATTTGCATACATTTGTCATTAGTAAAAAATGTATGCAAATTAGATGTCCAATAACTAGAGATGATAAATTAACTATTGAAAGCTAATAAATCAATCTAATGCAACACAATGAAGAATACAAATTAACTATAAAATGATGAAACTAAATCAATTACCTTCACTTACCATGCAGCTTGTCTCCATTGTCCTCCTAGCCTTGATTTTTTGAAGAGGTTCAGCTCTCAGATTTCCAAATGAAGCTTTTTCCTAAGATGCTACCAAAGTGAGGAGATTTTATGAAATGAGTGCACAATATCTTATGCAATCTAATGGATGGAATGAAAATGAAATGATGATAATATGGATTGATTTCTCTTAGAATGCTTGGATGCTTGGATGCTTGATTGCTTGATTGCTTGAATGCCTATTACAAAAATACCTATTAGCTCACAAAGGGGAAATGAGGCTCCTTTTATATATTTTTGGAGGATCTAGGCCTAAGTGGCACAATCCTACGGTTGAGAATGAAAGGTGGAAGATCCTAGGGCTAAGATTGACTTGGTTGAAGGAGTTGAGAGAAACGAGGATGTAGTTGGAATGTGAGAGGAGAATAGGGATGATGTTCCTCTCACATTGACATGGAGGAGAACAAGGTGGAAGGGAAAGACACATGTCAAGTGTCTCTCAAAGACCCAAGAGAGAAAGAAGGAGAGACCTTTTCCTCATGAGGACTCTTTGTACAAGTGTCCCATGAGTCACCTTTGACCCTTAGAGGTGGCTTGAGAAGCCCCTTAGGAATAGAGCATGTCCCTTGACTTGGTTTACGAGAGGACATGTGGTCATAAGACCAAGTCCTATGAGGCCACATAGCCCTTAAGAATAGGACATGTGTGAGTGAGGATAATTACTAATAAATAATTACTAATAATTATTTATTTTAGCCAAAGTGATGTGTCAGGTGACTAGGTAGGTGAGGTGGACTAGGGAACTTAGTCATATTTAGGTGATTGTGTATTGAATTAAATCACTTTAATAAGACTAATCAAAAGACTTAGGATAGAGGAATAGACTATAGTGAATTTACTAAATAAATTGAATAATTTATTTAACAAATAGAGGAATAATTATTAATTAAATAATAAATATTTAATTAATTTATCAAGTCAATATTAATTAAATAATAAATATTTAATCAATTAATGAAGCCATTTTTAAGTGTATACATTTTGCCCCTCTTTGAAATAATGTGTGTGCCACATTGTTTAAAAGAAATTTCAAGTATTTTGCCCCTGCCCCAGACAATGTCTGAAATGACCTAAGCATGCCCCCTCGAGAGATTGATTAACAAAAAAGATGATTAGAATTTTTTATTATTATTTTTCTTTTGTTTTTTTCTTGGATAATCAATCTCACGAAAGAAATAGGAGAAAATATGGGTGAAAATAGGGTGAAATGGAATAAAAATGAGAGGTAGGGTCCACACACCAAGGGTCCACAGGTTATAGATAGGGCTAAGGGGTCCATAATAAGCTCATTGTGCACACTTTTCATTTGGAGATCAGACCACGAGAGAGAGAAGAGCAGAGCCGCTAGGATGTCATTTTCATTGTCAGATCACCGCTTCGAGAGGGTTAGACGCTTCCAGCGACCACCCAATTCGGGTGAGCCAGTAGGTGATTTAATCCTCTTTGTCAATTCGATGCTTGTAAATGATTTATAGTAGATTTGTAGCATGCTAGGGTAGATCTAATCTTAGGTTTAGATTAGAAAAATAAATTATTTTTACCCAAAAAATGAATGCGCCGTTGCGCCGCATGAATGCGCAATAATTAGCAATGTTTGCGCAATAATTAGCAATGTTTGCGCAGAAATTCAAAATTGTTGCGCATTCATTTAGGGAAATGGCGCATTCATGCTAGAAGATAATTTTGTCTACGCAAATGTAGAGTAAAAGTGTGCATTGGTTCTTTTGGCGCATTGGTCATGAATTATTGCGCAAATGTGCAATAAAATTGCGCATACATGATTTCCTGCGCAAATGTGAAAAGTTATGGCGCATGCATTTTTCTGTGTTGCGCATTTGTTTGATGGATAGAATTTGGTCAAATTAGAAAGTCAAATAGGTCAAACTAGATGTCGATAAGCTGATTTGATCCATCAGCGGTGAAATTTAATCGATTAGGTCAAGATAGGCAACATTGTAGCATGGTTGCTAGTTAACCAGTCTTGATACTAGATGATTGATAAAATCATCTGTTAAAACACATGATAGAACATGTTTGTAGTTAATATAGTAGGATAGATAGATGTTGTAGATCAGTTTATCAAAATTTGATAGCTTGATTTTATTTGATTTGTATAGGAGGACATTACTAATATTCTGATGTCACGAGAGAGATATCCTGTCACACAGAATTTGAGACCAGTGCTGTCAGAGACTAACAGACTCCTAATTGGTGCATCTGGGTTATATCATGTGATTTACACGCCTGAGATTAGGGGGAGCTAGAGTATGATGATGGCACTGGCAAAGCAGTGGCACTCAGAGATGAGTACCTTCCATCTTCTGACAGGGGAGATGACTGTTACACTAGAGGATGTATATCGCATCCTTCGGCTTCCTATCACAGGAGAGTTAGTATAGTATGATCGGCATGGCGGAGTGACAGAGTGCAGAGCCATTTTTGGAGATGATGATATTGAGGATGGAGAGATCATCTGGGAGGATATGGTCGATTTATATGACCCGCTACTAGTGGTTCTAGCAAGAGTGATTGGGGGATTTTTATGCCTTGATCGTAGGTCACATGGATTTGTAGTTGGATGGGGCCACACACTACAGCGGATGATGGACAGGACTCGATTTTCTTGGGGTGTATGTTTATTAGCACATTTGTATCATGATTTTCATCAGGTGGTGTACCATAGGGGTGCATCGTTATCCAAGATGCGGGATAGCCCTACATACATTTATACTCCTTAGTTTTATCTCAGGCAAAATTGGGACATTTAGAGTTCTAGCGTTATACTTTTGATACACTAGATACAGTAACATGGAGACCCTACCTAGGTTGTGAGCCGTGGGACGATGAGCGACAACTGGGATTTTGTTTTGAGTTGTGATGGCTTATAGGGCAGACGCCCTTTGTTTTGGAGAGACAGTTGGTCAACCAGGTTTTGCACTAGTTTGGTAGGATCTAGGGCATGCCCCAGGGTGTGACAGAGTTTGTCAGGACTCATCAAGAGAGATGGGATTGGGGACCTATGGTGTCTTTTGATGTGGCCTGATAGGAGTTTTTGGACATGCCATTCCAGGCATGGACTATGTGACAGGGTGTGGTAGATCCCAGGATGACTGCTGATCTGGAGCAGTTCCTTAGAGACTTTCTAGTTCCATGATTGACTGATTTGACTGCTAGGCCACCAGAGAGAAATCCAGCAGACAGATGACACGGGAGATGCCAAGGGAGAGATAGGTGGGGATGAGGGAGAGGTGATGGTGATGATGGTGTAGGAGGTGATGGAGGAGGTGATGGAGGAGATGGGGAGAGAGATGATAGGGTTGGTCCTCAGATGAGAGGAGGCAATGTTAGACAGAGGGGATTGATGCCACCCCTAGCTAGACATGGATAGAGATAGCCTCTGGCACAACCAGCACAGCTAGTTGCAGGAGCTCCACTAAAGGTTCCAATAACGTAGGTATAGATATCAACTGCCCTAGTATAGGGACCAGCTTTACCGGCACAGGATGAGGTAGACATATTATTAGCTCAGGGCATAGTAGTACAGGGTGGATAGATCTTTGGTGATGGATTGGATGAGCGGGATGCCCCTATGGAGGATGTGGATGCTCAGGAGCAGGCAGTAGAGATGGATATTGGGGGACAAGATCCCTACTTACAGAGAGATGTTGAAGAGGAGGAGGATCCTGATATAGACTCATTGCTAGTCCGGCTAGCAATGACACAGGTGCAGGAAGACTATGTTCCTGGTCTAGAGTGGTGGATTGAGAGGCTAGAGAGCCAGATGGGGCTACTTAGGCATGAGCGTGATGCAGCCCTTGAGAGACTCAAGGAGTCAAAGATGTTACTAGATGAGCTACAGTGCACAGAGGATTTGGGTCCCCATGGAGATAGCATTAGAGCCATGATACATGTCAGGAAGGAGATATCCTACTGGCGAGAGGTGTACAGACAGGCGGTCCTGAGGGATCAGTGGATTGGGAGCTATAGGGAGAGCTCAGTGGCTATTAGGATGGTAGTTCATGATAGAGAGGCACCAGCTAGTGGAGGAGTTGTATGATCATGCCCTCCTAGAGCACCAATAGGTTCGGGAGATTAGGGTGGATCCTCAACATCAGGTAGTTCAGCAACACAAGGCCACATTGCATCTCATAGACAGTGACAGACAAAGTCTAGAGGCAATGGCTCATAGATTTGAGAGATCATTGTATACACTTTTTGTACCATTTTATCATTGTATCATTATATTTTTGACTTGATGGACATGGACATTGGATATATTGTTATATTTCTTTATATCATTGGACATTTGGATAGTTTTATTGTATCTGATGGACTTTGTATGATTGACTCTATATATACAGTGATGCAGTTCTATCATGATTTACTTTGATGATTTATATACATGTGCATACTGACATGTGCAGGATGTGATGATTTAATTTAATATGCATAGAATGTATAGCTTAGAATGCAAAATGCTTTATATTCTATTTGATATTTTTGATGCTTAATGGTTAATCATACGATGTTGATATAAATGCATGTCTTAAATGAGTTTACATTATTCAAATGCTTATGTGATGACTAATTAAATGATGTAATGAACACTGTGGATAATGGATAATAAATGGACAATGATAAATGATATAAATGAATGATGATTGGAAACACATGTAATGGATAATAAATAAATGATATAAAATGCATATAATGGATAAGAAATGAATGATATATAATGTGTATAATGGATAAGAAATGAATGATATATAATGTGTATAATGGATAATGAATGAAAATGTTTGTAAGATAACTAAAATATACAATGTTCACCCTAACGAAAAGATAATGAGATATGAATAACAACTATAACAACACATGAAACATGCATGTAATATAGATGGATAATATACAAGTGAAAATAACAAATAAAGATAATGCATGGCCTAAATGAATTTGATGTTTGTAAAATGCAAAATAAAACTCAATGTTTTTGTTGTCCAAATGTCCTCAACTTAAATAACAATGTATCTAACACAAGAAGAATGGACTAGGAGAATAGATAACCTAATAAGAAAGGTAACCTACAAATCTCTATAAAAGGAGCACTGATATGCAAGTCATGAACTATTTAAATGAAATGCAATATGAAATAAATGTATCTCCACAACTTTAGGTAACATCTTAGAACTTCATAATAACTGGAACTTGATTTTCATCATTGAGCTCGTTATGTTGCAAGAAAATGCAAGCATCATGGTCTAATTAAACCAGGATGACCTGAGCACTTTTTGCATGGAGTTTAATGTAGAAAACTTGACAAGCATCTAGGTATAATTGAATCGAGATGACCTGAGTTTCATTTGCATAATAGATAAGGAATATTCCCCCCCTCCATCGGGGAACAAATATTTGGAGTCGAGGTATGTGCTGGCGTATCACCATAAATAGCATATGTAGAGCAACATGATTTGGATGTTGTCAATACTATTAAATGGATGAAGGCACTTATACACAGACACCCCAATTATTTGTTCCTTCGATTTCATTGGAAAATATCTCACAAACTACAGTCAAAGAAAATACCATGCCCCATCATGGCTATCCTAATCAATGACATATTAGAGTTTCAAACTCATATCAAAGATATCATGGAATAGCATAGGAAACATGATAACAATGAAATCTAGATATGAATGCATAATCTACAACAAATCATTATAACATGCTTGTCATGAATATACATTTCTTTTTGCCAAAAGATAGTGTAAGATATAGTGATCAGTTAAAGTGATGATGTATAGCCAAGATTCGATAGATAAACAGTCATGTTTCGAAGGATAGATCACAGATTTTGATTCATAATAAAGATATCATTGTGAAAGAACGTTTGATTGTGTTCACTTTGTCTGGTGAAAATACTCCATTGTGTCCTCTAAGAGTCATGACTATCATAGATCCACTTCATAAACTAGGTCGAGGACATGCCCCTAGCTAGGTGATGGACTGACTTATTATGGATGAAGAAAGACACAACAAGACTAGGATGAAGACCATGACAAACGATCAAGCTATGATGGGGTTTTATTATGGGTAGATACAATGGATGGTGTATGAACTAGCCATTTTATTATGATATGTACATGGTGGCTATGGGGACTGACTAGCCATTTTATTATGGATATATACAATGAACAGACAAACTAGAAGAATCCTAATAGATAAAGGAGCTAACTTGATACACATGGCACCTGTTTCCAGGTCTTGACCACATGCTTTTATTGTAATTTTTCTTTTGATTTTTTTTTTTTTAATTTATTTATTTATTTGATTTTTTTTATTTTTATGATTTTTTGTATTTACAAAATATATACATAGCCCTTGCATTGGGATTTCAAGGATAGAACTTCTTGAGATGGATATTGTTAAGAGGTTCATCCAAAGGATCTCCCTCAGGTGTGGACAATTGATAAGCCCCAGAACCATAAACTATTGTAACTACAAAAGGACCTAACCAATTGGGTTCGAACTTGCACTTCTTCTCACGATGCAATTGATTCTTTGGATTTTTGTGAAGGACTAAGTCACCCAGCTGAAAGTCTCTAATCTTTATGTTGTTGTTATACTGACGAGACATACGCTACTGATAGACTTTCAAATGATCATAAGCTCTCTGATGGTGTTCATCTAGAATTTATAGTTCAGTCAACCGTGCAACTCTATAGTCTTCATCAGGAATCAAATCTTTGAGAGTGACACGAAGTGAAGGCAACTTGACCTCGAGGGGCAGGACTACTTCAGATCCATAGACAAGGGAATATGGGGTGGCTCCAATAGGAGTACAGATGGAGTTACGGTAAGCCCACAAGGCTAGATTCAGTTGGATATGCCAGTCACGGCTAGCATCATTGACAGTCTTTTGTAGGATTTTAACAATAGTTTTATTTGATGCCTCAGCTTGGCCGTTTCCTTGGGGATAGTATATGGTGGAATAGTTATGGGTGATATGGAATTTTGTGCATAGTTCATCCATGTCCTGATTTTGAAACTGTTTCCCATCATCAGTAATGAGATACATAGGTATACCATATCTACAAATGATATAATTTAAGATAAACATGGATATTTGTTTCCCTGTGGTGGTAATCAATGGAATGACCTCAATCCATTTAGTAAAGTATTCCGTTGCAGTGAGAATCCATTTGTGACCATTGGAAGATGGAGGGTTGATAGCACCCATGAGGTCGAGCCCCCACCGACTGAATGGAAAGGTAGTTGTAAAAGGATGTAACTCTTGCGCTGGAGCATGAATAAGGTTTCCATGTATCTGACATTTCTTACATACCCTAGAAAAATGAAAGGAATCTATTTCCATGGTAGGCCAATAATAACCCATACGCATGAGTTTCTTAGCCAAAGAGGGACCACTCGAATGTTTCCCACAAATACCCTCATGTACATCTCGCAAGGCAATTTGAGCTTCATCATGCTCGAGACATTGTAGGAGAGTACCGTCAAGACCTCATTGATAAAGGGTATCAGATATTAGGACATAGTGGGAGGCTTGGCAGAGAAAAGTTCACTTTTGATTGCGGGATAAATCAGGGGGTAGGATGTAATTTTTTAGATAGGAATAAATTTTTCCATAGATTGGGGAGTCGTGTCCAATTAGATGACATATAATACTCATATCAGGATCATCATATGCAGGACAAGTCCGGGATTCCACCAAGAACTCAAAACAGACCTTGGTATCTTCTGTATCAAATAAAGAAGCAATTGTTGCCATTTCTTTGGCAGCCTTGTTATCATGCTAAGGAATATGCTCAAAAGTGATGACTGAGAAATATTGTTTGAAGTCATCAACCATACATTTATATGGTAATAACTTATCATCTTTAGTCTGATAATCATCATTAATCTAGTTTATAATCAACTGAGAATCCCCATAGACATTTATTTTAGTTACTTTCCATTGTAAAGCCATCTTTAACCCAATCAACAAGGCTTCATATTTTGCTATATTATTGGTGCAAGGAAAGAGTAGCTTGTAAGATTTCAGAATGGTGTATCCTTGTGGTGTGACAAAAAGAATACCAGCTCCTGAACCCTGTTGAGTATATGATCCATCTAAATATAGTTGCCAAGTTTGTGTAGATAAAGCCAAGATGTGTGCATCAGGAAACTCCATGTATATAGGTTGGTCATCTGTTAATGGAGAATCTACTAGCTAATCTGCTATCACTTGACCTTTGATAGCCTTCATGTCTACATATTCAATATCAAATTCACTAAGTAGAATGACCCACTTAGCCAATCTGCCTGTCAATGTGTTTTTCTTAATAGATACTTTAAAGGATCAATGTTTGTGATGAGCTAGATTGAATGTGACAACATGTAATGTCACAACTTCTATGATGCAAAAATAATGGCCAAACATGCTCTTTCTATAGGAGAATAGTTTAGCTCATATCCCACTAGGGTGCGACTGATATAATAGATGGCTTTTTCTTTTCCTTCATGATCTTGCTGAGCCAGTAGAGCACCTAGTGAGATTGTCATAGCTGAAATGTAGAGAAAGAGTGGCTTGCCCATAATTGGTGACATTAGAGTTGGAGGATTCACCAGGTATTGCTTGATTTTATTGAAAGCTGCTTCACACTGGTCATCCCATTGGAATAAGATATTTTTATGCAACAAATGTTGAAAGGGATGACTTCGATCTGCTAGTTGAGAAAAAAATCTTCGGATGGATTGGAGACATCCTTCCAAGGATCTTAATTGACTGATGTTAGTGGGGGAAGCCATCTCCAATATTGCTTTAACTTTTTTTGGATCTACTTTGATTCCTTTGGCTGAGACAATGTACCCTAACAGTTTACTAGATGTAACTCCGAATGCACATTTCTTCGGATTGAGTCAAATCTGGTACTTTTCCATCTGGGTGAATATTTGATCCAACACTCTCAAATGACCAACTCTATCTTTGGATTTTGCTAAAATGTCATCAACATAATCTTCCATAATGGTGTGCATCATATCATGAAAGATTGTGGTCATTGCTCTTTGGTAAGTTGCTCTAGCATTTTTGAGGCCAAAAGGCATCACATTCCAGCAGTATGTACCCCATGGACAAGTAAAAGTTGTCTTCTCTTGGTCTTCTGGTGCTATCTTTATTTGGTTATAGCTAGAAAATCCATCCATTAATGATAACATCTCATGCCCAACTGTCAGGTCAACAATAATGTCAATATTTGGCAGAGGAAAGTCATCTTTCGGACAAGCTTTATTAAGATCTCAAAAATCAATACAAATCCTAGTAGACTTGTCTAGTTTTGAGACGGGGACAATATTTGAAATCCACTCAGCATAATCAATAGCTCGAATGAATCCAACATCTAGGAGCTTCTTCAATTCTACTTTAACCATTAGTGCAATGTGGGGGTGCATCTTGTGGAGCTTCTGCTTAACTATTTTTACACCTGGTCTGATAAATAAATGATGCATAATGAGATTTGGATCCAGGCCAGGCATATCAGCATAAGACCAAGCAAAGTTTATTTGTCTCTCTTTGAAAATTTTTGCAAAAGCTTCTTTCTCTGATTCTGTCAAGGATGCTGCTACTTTGAGGATGCACGGAGACTCTTCTGTTCCAATGTTAAGAGGTATTGTTGGTTCTATAAGAATGGTAGATTGTTCTCGATACAAATAGTTGGGAAGAGTGTCAATCCTTCCATCATCAGGTGCCTTAGAGAGGTTTTCACCATCAGATGCGTCATTTCTTTTTACTATTTTTGGATCTAATACTACCACTGAGTGGTTTTCACCATTAGCTCTGTTGATTATTTTTATATTTTTATGACTGAAAGGATTGGCACTCTCACCAAAGTAGGCCATGTCATTGATTTCTATCATAAATCCTGACTTGTGATCTCCTAGTGGTAAATGATCTTTTATTCCAAGATAGTAAATGATTGCATCATCATTATGGAATACATCAAGTTCTGGATGATCGGGAGAATCCCAATCGATAAGCTCAGGATGTACAAGGGGCATTGGATCATGTGGGTTAGTTTCAAAGGCAGAAATGGTATTGATGGAAAAGTTTTCAAGGTTTATGATGGTATTAGTGAGGTCTATTTCCATACTCTCATCTGATTCATCTATCACAAGATAAAGGTCACTTTCCTCACAATCGACAAAAGTAGTATCTCGTGGGACTAATCCTAGTGAGTCAGTCTTTGAACTCTCTCCCTCATGGTAATTGTTACTATAGTGATGGACAACATCAACTCCTATTTCTTTAGTACAATCAGATAATGAATCCCATTCATAATCATTTGAGTCAGAATCATCATTATCCCCAAATCTATCAATGATTCTCTGTGCTATCCATTGTTTCTCTAGGTCCACATACATACCATTCTTTTTGAATTGTAAGGAAGGAGCTTTAGATATCTCATAAAAAGGTGTGATCTTTGCTTTTCCTTTTGGTTCTTTTGGTCCTTCTCCTTTGTATCCTAATCCTGTAGTGTCTCTTTGATAGTTTGGATTTTGCAAGATCGGTTTGATAACACCTTCTCTTTATAACCCTATAGGTCCAGCATCTTGGTATCCCATCTTTTATAACAAAGTATACCCTTTACCATAGACATCAGGTGATATATATTCATGTTTAACATCCTCTTCATTTTTCTGTGACTTAAGAAAATTATTAGCATTTCGCTCAGCTGCCTCTTTGGATATTGTGCCCCCACTTATAAATGTGTCATAAACAAGTGTTGAAGGGGGTTATGATTGTTGTTTAGTGATCAAGGATCAACCATATGATCTAGGAGATAAATGTAACTCTGTAATGCAAAGAGCTTGACCTAAAGTGTATTCTCCCATACTTCTTTCTTTTATATCTATCTTGATCCCATTTGATTTTGAAGTTGATGCTATATTATTAGGATCACTGGGTGTAGTTGTAGAAGATCCAGTATGGTTATAAGGTATCAAAGAGTCAGATGTCTTCGCAAAGCTACAATACTGGAATGGATTAGTGTCTCCTTTGATAGTGACTTCATGACCATTATGAGGGAATTTCAAGCATTGATGATAAGTTGATGGTACAGCTTGCATGGAATGAATCCATGGTCTTCCCAAGAGAATGCTATAAGCAAGATCCATGTCTAGGACTTGGCAAGGTACATCTTTGATTATAGGACCTACTCTGATTGGTAAAACAACAGACCCCTTGGATGACCACTCTTCCTCATCATAAGATTTTATTGTGATCTTCTTCTTGGGATCAACAACATTTTCAGAGAATCCCAATGCAAGGACTAGTTTCAATGTACAGATATTTAAGCTAGCTCCTCCATCTATTAGTACTCATTTGATTTTGTGACTTTGGAAAAGGACTTCGATATGTAAGGGAGCGTTATGAGGTTGGGTAATAGCTAAGTCATCATTCTCAGTGAAGGATAGGTAAAGTGGGGTTGTTAAATGGCCCACCATAGCTTGAAATTGATCATGATCTAGATTTGTGGGGACTTGGGTTTCTAAGAGAGAATTTTCAAGGATATCTTTGTGAGATGGGGATAGACGCAAAAGCTCTAAGATGGATATCTAGGTAGGTGTTTTCTTGAGTTGTTCCAAAAGGTTGTATTGGTTGGAAATATTCATTGTAGACTTTGGCACATAAACAGACTTGTTGTGAGGTGCATTTGGTTTAGACTGGACTCCTTGGAGAGTAACTTTGGATTGAGCACGAGTAGTAACATGGACTGGTTGACTCTCTGATTTTCCTTTGATGGTAATGACATTGGCATAATACTTAGAAGGATGACATTCAGAAATGTTACCAACATATCGATATGGAGTAGAATTATAATTGGCTTGATTGTCACTCTTAGTGTTGGAAGAACCTCCTTTTTCATGCTCAGGAAGTGGATCTTTGAAAGCTGTATGTGATTCATTTGAGGTATGTCCATCAACACTAATTTCACCACTTTCAATTAGATCTTGAATTACATTTTTTAGCCTTTTGCAATCATTGGTTTTATGTCCTTTGCCTTTGTGAAATTCACAATAATCATTCTCATCCCACCAAGAAGGCTTCACTCTAGGCTCAAAATCTTTCATTTCAGGAAGCATAATGAGTTTCTTTGTGATTAACTTCTGTAATGCTGATTCAAGACATTCCCCTAAAGGAGTAAAGTTTCTTCGAGGTGACATGAAAGGCAACCGTGGTTTAGATGAATCTTTTTTGGTGTTTTGATTTTCTGATTGATTGATGTAAGTACCTTGAGTAGCATTGGCCTGACTTGTGAGATTGAGAAGGGGTTGTGTTGGTTTGACATTATGATTATCAACAATCCCATCATTGACAATGTTTTTGTTTTTATTCCAGAATTTCAATTTGTCATTGTTATAGTTGTTGGGATTGGAATTTGAGGACCCAACATTCTCCTTGGAATAAAGTTTTATCTCACCTTTTCCGACCATGGCTTCCTCAATCTTGATACCATTTTCTATGAGCTTATTGAAGTTTGGTGGACATTGCAATTGTAACCTATAACTCATTTTTGGTGTAAGGTTATGCACAAAGATATCCATCTTTTCTTGTTTAGGAATCGTTCATGGATATTTGGCAAACAATTGACGCCATCTTTGCAAAAAAGTAAGGAAGGGTTCTCCATTCTTTTGATGTGCATTGCAAAGATCAAGCATAGTGACTTCATGTTTGATGTTATATGAATAATGAGTCACAAATTTGTCAAGAAGCTCATTGAAAGATTTGATGCCTGGGGGTAATTTGGAGAACCATTCCATAGCTTGTCCTCCTAAACTTCATGGAAATAGTCACATAAGATAAGTGTCATTGTGAGAGACTTCAATACAAGCAACACAAAACTCATGAATATGGTCTCATGGATCCGAATTCCCTTTGTATTTGTCAAATTCTGGTACCTCAAAATGAGGAGGGAATGGAATCATTGCTAAGTTCTTATCAAAAGGATAAGGACATATATCATCCAAAGAATACTTCTTAGCTGATGATCTAATTTGGATGTCACGGATTTGTTGTTGAAGCATCTGGATTTGTTGTAGAATGGGATCCATAGATAACATGTTTCCTTGAGTGTTTTGGGAAACATTTTATTGTTGAGTATGTTGAGAATCATTGGATTGTTGATTATTTTGAGAAGCAGTGTGTTGTTCATGGCTATGAGAAGCATTGGATTGCTTATTGTTGTGAGAAGTATTGGATTTCTGAGTGGGTTCCTTTGCTCCATGAGTATCTTGAGAACCCTTAGGGATTTCTTGATTGTTTGCGTGAGCTGGTTCTCTAAGATGGGAAACATCAAAATCACTTGGTAACTTAGCTCCTTGTTGAGCAAGCATGAGGAAATACATCTCTCTATCCAAGCCTAAGAGTCTTTCCATGACATTATAAAATTGAGGATCTTGTGAAGCTTCCCTAAGTTCGTCATCGGTGGGTTCGTCATTGGATGTAAAAAGTGAAGTTTTCTTAGGAAGCTCTTTTGACCAAGGGTTTTCTTCATTGCTGGTATTTCCTTCCATCTTGTCTAGGGATTCTAGATTAATGGTTTGTTTGAGTTTTTGAGATCAATTTTGAACCATAAAATTGAGAGAATTGATTGCGGGATGAAAGATTTTTGATGAGAAGATATGAAAAGTGATTGATAGAAAAGATATTGAAATGTGTTGGAAAGTGATAAGACAACTTGATAAACTCTAAGTCAATAGGAGGTATAGATCTCTCTATGATATGACAAAGGGAAATCAAGAGATAATAACCTAAGTAAGTTTGGTGGTTAAGGATGATATATCCTGATATGGTAAACTCACAAAGATCAAAATCTGATAGATAAGGTAATGTTTCAACACTAAATTGAGAATTTCAAAGATTGGAAGAAAATGATTTGATGATTCTTGATGAAGGAATGATGAAAAGTGATGAAAATGGTCAAACTAAAGATTAGAGGTCTGTGTAACTCAACTATTTTTTCTAGAATCTTACTAAGGACAAAAATGGGTATCTGAAAAAGTGATTTTGAAAATTGCAAAGTTTGTGGAAATGCTCATTGTTGTAAATGCATAGCAACAAATGCGTCGGATAGATTGATAAATGCACAACAAAATGAGACAGATGCGCATAAATTTGTAACCGATGCGTGGAAAAATTATCAAATGCACAGAACAGTTTAAAGTATGCGCAGCAAATTGGTATGAATGCGCAGGTTTTTATTTCTGATTGTTTTGAACTGCAAGATTTGGAAATTTTGCCTGATTTTCTGATGTTTTCTGGTTTTTAGCAAATGAAAAATGCATAAACACACACATGCAAGATAGAAATTATTTTAATCTAACTATGCTAATATGAATGCACAAACACGCCTACAATCCTATGGTTAGCAAGGACAATATCTGTTGAATCCCCACTAGGATAATAAAATCCAGCCACGCAAATTCACAGCGAATAACCTAGGAACTTGGAGGCACGGGCTCCTCCTTATAGTGCACTCACTTCTCATGCACACCAAGTTTCAAATTCAATGGGTCATTACTTCCCAAAGAACTGCTATCTCTACTATGAACCGTGAGTATTGTGGAGTGTCTTCACAAGCTTGGGTGACTCCTTGAGCCAGCAAATAGAAGGTTTCTGGCCACTAAACAAAAGATTTTAGTAAGGACATCCATTCAAGTGGTTGTGATCAAGTCATTTTCCCAATTAAGGGGGCTCTCCCAATCCTTTCAAAGCAAGGCTTTCACCTCTACTAAGTAGGACTTTAACACACCACTTGGGTACTGGAGGAGATTTTGGTTGCCACAATGAATTCACACCTGTCTAATGTGAGACTAATCACAATAGCATTTTTTATATACCGGTTTGGAAGGGCTTGGCTTTAGCCTGTTACCGGTTGGGTCATTCCTTGGGGTGAGTACCTCTTTTCCCACCAAAGACCGCCCTCTAAAAATTATAATAGTTTCTCTTACACCCAAGGTCCACGAATGGGGAGGGGAGAGGATACGTTGTTATAATTTTGGGATTACAAATAGCTTATTAAGAAAAACATGATAGACACTTGATTCTATGCTAAAGAAGACACACAAAGCAAAAACATGTCTTATTTTAAGCCCAAACAAGATTGTAGTTTATTTTGCAAACCCCTTGGCAATCTACAATCAAACTGTTAAAAAAAAAAATTAGCAATGGGGTCTTCAAGATTACGTCCTGCAAAAACAACCTAAATACTACCAGAACAAACAAACACTTGTTAAAATGTTAGCTAAAAATCTAAACAACTATTAAAACTGAAGTCTACTATAGCAAATGACAAATGCGTAGAACAGTGAACTAAATGCACAGAAATGTTTGATAAATGCACAGAAAATATGGATGCGCAGCACAAAGATACTAATGCACAGTGAGATGATGTATATGCGCAACTATTATGGATGCGCAACATAAAAATATGTATGCACAAAATAGTTTAACAAATGCGCAGAAATGTGACAGAAAGTGAAAATGTAGAAAGAGAAATAGCGACTGTGGCGTCAGAAAATGGATGTGCAGCAGTAATGAACGAATGTGCAGAAATCGTGTATGAATGCACAGAAATAACCTGTAGAAAAACCTACACACGAAAAACTAAAAATTGAAAGTGAAAAACCTGGATGGGCCCTCCTTCTAGCACCAAAAATGTATGCAAATTAGATGTCCAATAACTAGAGATGATAAATTAACTATTGAAAGCCAATAAATCAATCTAATGCAACACAATGAAGAATACAAAGTAACTATAAAATGATGAAACTAAATCAATTACCTTCACCTACCATGTAGCTTGTCTCCATTGTCCTCCTAGCCTTGATTTCTTGAAGAGGTTGAGCTCTCAGATTTCCAAATGAAGCCTTTTCCCAAGATGCTACCAAAGTGTGGAGATTTTATGAAATGAGTGCACAATAGCTTATGCAATCTAATGGATGGAATGCAAATGAAATGATGATAATATGGATTGATTTCTCTTAGAATGCTTGGATGCTTGGATGCTTGAATGCTTGAATGCTTGAATGCCTATTACAAAAATACCTATTAGCTCACAAAGGGGAAATGAGGCTCCTTTTATAGATTTTTGGAGGATCTAGGCCTAGGTGGCACAATCCTACAGTTGAGAATGAAAGGTGGAAGATCCTAGGGCTAGGATTGACTTGGTTGAAGGAGTTGAGAGAAAGGGGGATGTGGTTGGAATGTGAGAGGGAGAATAGGGATGATATTCCTCTCACATTGACATGGAGGAGAACAAGGTGGAAGGGAAAGACACATGTCAAGTGTCTCTCAAAGACCCAAGAGAGAAAGAAGGAGAGACCTTTTCCTCATGAGGACTCTTTGTACAAGTGTCCCATGAGTCACCTTTGACCTTAGAGGTGGCTTGAGAAGCCCCTTAGGAATAGGGCATGTCCCTTGACTTGGTTTAAGAGAGGACATGTGGTCATAAGACCAAGTCCTATGAGGCCACATAGCCCTTAAGAATAGGACATGTGTGAGTGAGGATAATTACTAATAAATAATTAATAATAATTATTTATTTTAGCCAAAGTGATGTGTCAAGTGACTAGGTAGGTGAGGTGGACTAGGGAACTTAGTCATATTTAGGTGATTGTGTATTTAATTAAATCACTTTAATAAGACTAATCAAAAGACTTAGGATAGAGGAATAGACTATAGTGAATTTACTAAATAAATTGAATAATTTATTTAACAAATAGAGGAATAATTATTAATTAAATAATAAATATTTAATTAATTTATCAAGTCAATATTAATTAAATAATAAATATTTAATCAATTAATGAAGCCATTTTTAAGTGTATACATCTGCATATTGTCCTAATTTGCATTCTCATTTTAAAATGTAATCTCATAGGGGTTAAAGTCACAATACCTTTCTCTAACCTGAAACTTTTCATCAACTCTCACATTAAAAATTTCAATCAGCTTCCTAGATCTCAGATTGTAACATCTATAAGCTTTAATTTTAGTAGAGTATCCAATGAATATGTCTTCATCACTTCTAGCATCAAATTTTCATATGCATTCATCTCTCTTAATGTAGCATTTACTTCCAAATATTATGAAATAACTAACAGTAGGTGTCTTACCATACCATAGCTCAAATGGTGTCTTGCATGTACCTTCTCTAATTTTTACTCTATTCATTGTGTATATTGTTGTATTAACTTATTCTCTCCAATACATATGTGGAACTTTTCCTTCTATCAACATGGTTCTTTCCGCATCAAGAACTATTATGTTTCTTCTTTCAACAACTCCATTTTTTTGTGGTGTCCTAGGTGCAAAAGTCTACCTCATAATACCATGCTTCTCACAAAAGGTATTGAATTCATCTGAAGTGAACTCTCCACCTCTGCCTGAACTTAAACACTTTATTTTTAAGCTTGTCTCATTCTCAACTTTTTCCTTATAAAACTTAAAAGTCTCAAATGCTTCTGATTTTTCTCTAAGAAATCCAACCCACATCATTCTAGATTAATCATCAATTAATATGATAAAGTACAGGTCTCCAAAGTATGGCCTAGTCTGAGTAGGTCCACAAAGATCTATATGAATCAACTCCAAATTTTCCTTTGTTGAATATCCTTTGCTTGCAAAACTACTTCTTGTTCACTTTCCAAAAACACATTCTCTACATGTAGTGTTAGAAGGTGTGCAATCTTAGGTAGATCTCTGATAGTATTATTTTTAGATGCCTTTACCATGTTATCAAAATTGATATGAAAAAACAATCTATGCCATAACCAACTGCCATCAATATTTCCAAAACAACAACTGACCTCAATAGTGTTCAACTAAAATATATTACCCCTGGTCTCAGTACCAGATGTGATCAACTCTCCATTAGATCCTCGAATAGAGAAATGCCCATCCTTAAATTCCAAATGATAATCCTTATCCACAAGTTGTCCAACACTCAACAAGTTATGTTTTGAACCATCCACAAATAGTACATCATTGATGTTAGTCTTTCCATCCAAAGTAATTTATCCTTTACCAACAATCATCCTAGGAGTATTATCACCAAACCTTAAAACTCCACCATCAAACTTCTTTAGCTGAATAAATCGATCCTTGTCACCAATCATATGGTGTGAACATCCACTATCAATTATCCAATCAGCTTTACTATCAACGTGAGAAACTAAATATTTTTCTTCATGGACAAGATCCTCCTATTTGATAGCAACAAAACCCAAAACATCATTGAATTCGTCATCTAAATCTTTTGATCTATCACTAGCATAATAGCATTCCCTATCATTCTTGTACTTCCCATATTTAGGCTTATGCTTAGGTACTCTAGTTGGACATCTAGATGAAAAATGACCAACCTTATTATAGTTAAAACATTTCAAAGGTAATTTCCCTTCAAACTTACCTTTACCTTTCATTTCTCTTCTAGAGATTAGGGCCATGATTTTCTCATCCACTTGGTTTTCTAACCTTTGAATCTCTTCACATTATTCAGCATATTCTCCAAGATCTTTGTTGTGCTTCTTCACTCTGCTAGATCCAACACCAACATATCTAGTTTACTATTTCATCATCCCTCATCTGCACTGTTTCCATATTTGTTCTCCAATTCTGCAACTTTTCTTGCTTAGTGTATTAATCTCCTCATAAAATGCAATTAGTCTTTTCTAGATCTCACTTGACTTTTTTAGATCTTTGATCTTTGTAAATTCACCATCAGATAATGCATTAACCAAATATTCCTTTGCAACAACATTACACACAAACCTATTTCTTTCTTCTTCAGTAGTAGTAAGTGTCTCAAGGTCTTCCTACTTTATGTTAGATACATCTTTCTAGGCACATCAGATGATTCTTCATCTTCTCCTTTCGTGTGTCAAAATTATTTACATCAAACTTAGGACTCTCCTTCCTAAATAAGGCCATCCTGATCTTTGCCTCCAGTTGTTAAGCTTCATGACTGAGGACCAAAAGCTCTGATACCAATTGTTAGAATAACAATGTCCTAATCAACTGAGAGGGGGAGGGGGTGAATCAATTGATGCCAATAATGAATACTTTAAACTTTAACTTCAAAATTATTGCTGAAAAAAATACTAAACTGAAAAGTAAACGCAACAATAATACACATACACATGAACACCAAGATTTGTTCTCTAGGAAAACCCTGTTAAGGGAAAAACCCCAATGGGGATGGAACCCACAAATATCTGCACTATGAGTATAATAACCCTGTTAAGAGTTCTGACCCTGTTAGGAGCCGAGTATTACAATAGGTAGGTCCTTATTAAAGAATAGACCTTGTTAGGAGTCTTTTACAATGTGATCCATGTTAAGGAATCGACCTTGCTAAGAGTCCAGCCTTGCTAGAGGCAATAACCTTGTTAGGGGTGCACAATGGATCAACCTAATCAAGATATTTGAGAGTTAAAGCTGCCCTCAGGTTCTCCAAACCTCACACCTTCAAGAGTAAGACAATTCTAATCTGAAACTACTTCCAATACTCAACCACTTCCAAGCAAGCTCCATCTTGTGTCCAATGCACAACTACTATTTTCCAAATAGCAACCAATGCAGCCTCAAGCTCGCATTCACCTTTGCAATTCGCATATGTTGTTTCTTACATATTTTCCAATGATCTCAATCCTTATATACAAGTTACAACAATTAAATCTGGGTCGGCCTACATAGGATAAATCCTATTTACAAAATACAAATGGACCCATGCGAAGATGCACACGACACCTCTTACAATGTTACAACATAACAATTACATCAATTAATCATCTAGATCTGTAAATCAAGCTTGTTGATCAAATTACTTGAAATGTGTTCCAATTTGTCTTCCAAATAGGTCTTTGCCAATACACATACCATAGTTGACATCACCTGTATAATCAAAACTTGATATAATCACAATAAGATCTCTAGTTAGTATCCAACACAAACCTATGTTCGTTCATCATGACTAAAACAACCATGAATGCTATCCAAAAAGTTCTGCAATCAACTATGTGAAAATCATAGTTTTTGTCTCATGAAAAATAGTTATAAATAAATCAACCATAAATCTGTCAGATCAATTCATAACATTTGTGATCACAACTAGTGACCCAAGACATCATGCAGATTCTTCATCTAATTTTTCACGTGCTAATTCACTATATTGTGTCTGTATAATTCTCTGCAACTAGTCTGCAATCTTCTCTGAATAACCAGTCAGTAACATATGTTGACATCAATGGCAACCACTGAGTGCCAGCATCCAGACAACCTTCCAACAATCTCCCAAACATATTGGAATGCGAAAATTCTAATCCAACTTCCAACAACAATGAATAGAGTTCAAGTCAGAGATGGTACTGGTAAGAAACCTCATGAGCTATGGTTTGGTCATACCCCTACTATTAAGTACTTCATAATTTTTGGTATCAAGTGTTACATTAAGAGGGATGATAGCATACATAAATTTGATGAAAGGAATGATGAGGGAATATTCCTTAGGTATTCTACAAAGAGTAAGGCTTATATATGTTATAATTTGAGAACAAGGAAGATGATTGAAAGTGCAAATGTCAGGATTGATGAAAAGTTTCAAGTGAAATTGATTCTCATAATCTTGAGTGGGAAGAAGGACTAAATCAGAGGAATCAAATTCAAAATCAAGGTCATAATGAGGAACAAGGACATGGGACTTTTAAGAAATAGTTCTAATAGATTTTGATGTTAGATAACAACACATATGAGGAGATACAGGTGTCTAAGACACTTAAATATGTGCAAAGGAATCTCCAAAGAGCTAGATCATTGAAGATAGCAGTAAAGGCACTAGAACAAGGTCGCAAACTAGGGATGCAATCTGTTTGATTTCGTAGGTTGAACCAAAGGCTACTGATGAAGCATGCAAAGAGGAATCATGGATCCAAGCAATGTAAGAGGAATTGGATCAGATACAAAAGAACAACACTTGGGAATTGGTTCCTAGACCTAAAGACAAGAATGTGATTGGCACAAAATGGGTATTCATAAATAAAATGAATGAAGATGGTGTTGTAACTAGAAAAAAAACTAGATTTGTATGCAAAGGATATTTAGAACAAGAAGGAATTGACTTTGAGGAAACTTTTGCACCAGTTGCAAGGTTGGATGTAGTTAGGTTACTCTTAGCCTATGTTGTATACAAGGATTTCAAGGTCTATCAGATGGATGTCAAGTCAACATTTCTTAATGGTGACTTAGAAGAAGAGGTTTACATTGAGAAACCTAATGGTTTTCCTCTATTAGGTAATGAAGACATGGTTTGCAGATTGAAGAAGGAACTATATGGTCTGAAACAAGCACCTAGAGCTTGGTATGTTAGATTGGATAGGTATTTACTACATCTTGGCTTGAAAAGAGATAATTCAAATAACAATTTATACTTAAGATGTAATGATGAAGGTATTTTGATAGTAGAAGTTTTTTTTGATGATGTTATCTTTGGAGGTAATGATGCTACGAGTAACAAGTTTGCAGAAGAAATGAAGAGTGAATTTGAGATGTCTATGATAGGGGAGATAAATTTCTTCCTTGGGTTACAAATAGATTAGAGAAAAAATAAAATTTTCATACCTCAGTCCAAGTATCTTAAGGAGCTCCTTAAGAAATTTGGCATGGATGATAGTAAACCAGTTGGAAGTCTTATAGTAAAATGGAACATGTTGTCTACTTCAGATGAGAACTTGATATTACAAGTGCAATTGGAATTGTTGCTAGATTATAGGCTAATCCAAAGGAAACACATTTAGTTGTAGCTAAAAGGATATTAAGATACCTAAAGGGCATAATTGATTTTGGCTTATGGTATGATAAGTCAAAAGACTTCGCATTGGAAGCATACACTGATGCAGATTGGGCAAGCAGTGCAGATTGTGATGTCCCTCTTGGCCCATTATAGAATATCATGCATTTTCATATTTTGATTATCTCAATGATACACTATTTTGGCTTATTGGACTTATTGGACCATGATTTTATATCATTAGATATTATGTGGTGATTTTTATAGTATGTTGGTGATAATGTTAGATACACTTTTATATGTTCATGATATAGATGCAAAATTGAATTCTGAACCTTATATTTTGATACTCATTGATTTGTGAAATATGATTGAAATGATTTAGATGTGAAATTGTTTTATATACGTACTAACTTGATTTCTAAAAATTCTTTAGGGATACTCGAAATAGTAAGAATTTAGAATATATATGTTGCATGTGGAAATTGAATTTTAGATGATGTTTTGAATTATGATGAGATGTGGAATGTTAGTTGTTAATGTATAGGTGTTTAATTGATTATCATGAATTTTTGTTAATATGCATATAGTTTATTCTTGAGCTACTGATACTTTGATCAAGTATGCAAGAAATTGAATATGGTTTTTAAATTTGGGGAATCAAGGATGGATCAATGTGAATTCTGTGTAAAGCTAAGGTTAACTCTATGTAGAGATGTAACCTTGTTGCTATATATTTTATTTAGTAAATGTGATGCATGGTGAATTGTAATGTTGTAAGTTTTCAAATGTGTATCCATTTGTCTTGCCATGTGTAAATTTTAATGTGATGTGTTTATATTGTGTCAATTGACACATGTACATGTGATTTGGCATGACCAAGTGAGTTCATTGGGATTAGAATCTTACCCTAGGGTCACCTTGTAGTGTTCCCATGTAGGGTTGTTTGTGAAGTCAAAATAGGAGTCCCATCATGAAAACCCGTAGGTTAGCTCTTAGAGGGTTTTTGAGGGGTTAAATGGAGCCCTAGGGGATGGTTAGGGTTAAATTTAGATAGCCCTATAGGTAAACTATGGGTTAGGGGCTAATTTTTTAACAATAAAATGTCCAAAACTCAATTATGGCCTTCCAAAAAGTACCATTTTAGAGAGTGGCAAAATTGAGAGGATGGGAAGCCCATCCTTTTCTCCACATTTTTGGTCTACCTATCATTTATGAGAGGAGACAAGATGAAAGAGAAGGACTCCAAAGTCTTCTCTCATTAAGACAGGTAGGTAGGAAGTTGGTGGGGGTTTTCTTTTTAGTGGAAATTTAGAATATTTTGTGGGTTGATTTCCCACTCTCCAAACTTCAAGTAAGACTTCTAGTTGAGTTAGTAATACTTGGGAGATTTGGCCAAGGAAGAAAAAGCTAAGGAGGGAAAAATCTCAACCTCAACTTCATTTTCACCATTACTTGGAGCACGGTTGGTGCTCCTATCATAGAAGACTATGTAATTTTATGTTTTATATGTGTGATTTGTAGATCTTGTAGTATGTAAATCTTGATGTCTCTTTCATATTGTCCATGGATCTTCTTGTTGTTTATTTTCTTTTAATGTTGTTTTTGGGTGTTCAAGGCTATACTCACCCTTGGGAAGGGAAGAGATCTTTGATGGTGAAGGGATGGGAATGTCCAAATAGTGTAGAGTCTCTCCTTGTGAAAGAGAGGGATATGGCATATATTGAGGCTCCATGTTGCCATTTTTTTCTTGTTCTACACATTTGGAGGCCATAAGGGGAGAAGTAAAATTGTGAAATGGGAAAGAGGAAATATATTTTATAGCCTTGTGAAGGAATTTTTTGATCTATATTATTTGGTATGGCTTCTTCTATTTGGGTTCACTTTCCACCTTCACCCCTCTTCATGGGTCCAAGGTGATCCATTGTGCAAGCCAAACGATTGGGAAAATTTTTGTAGTTTCATTATTATTTTGTGGGTGTTGAAAAGGTTTGCATGTTACCCATCCATTTTTGTTTCCCCAAGCTTGGGGGTGGCCTTGTAAAGGCCTAGGTTGGGAGGTGAGCTCCCATGGTCAATCTTTTTGTAAAAATTGCAAGTTGCTTGAATTTGGTTGAAGACATTCTTAAAGAGGGATTGTATGTAGTGTTGCAATATTTCTTGAAGGTTTATGGCTTTGTTCAAAAGGGAGAACTTGTGTATTGTCTATTATGTAAATTTCTTTTGAAAAAGGAGTTAATATTATAAGTTGCAATGTAAAGTTTTAAGAAAAGAGAGAAATATTTATTGAAATATATTGTTGTAAATATGATTTTGAAATTTACCTTCTTGTATGAGAAAAAGGAAATTTATGACATTCTTTTGTGTTTCAAAAAAAAGGGATATTATGTTTTTTCAAGTGGTACTATTTTTTTTTGTTTATTAAATGTTCTTCTAAATGACTCCAAAATGAATAAACTTTGGTTACTTTTTTTTATGTGTATCAAAAAAATAGATTTTAAATATGTTATTTATTCTTTTGCCAAAAAAAATAAAAAAAAATTAGATTGTTGTTATGAGTATGTGTCTTTCAAAAATAAAATAAAATTTCATTTGTTATTTAAGTTTATGCAAAAAAGAAAGAATGGTTTGTTCTTTTGTGAAGTTATAAATTTGATCTTTGTTAATTAGCAAGTTCATTCAAAAAGGAAATAAATCTCTATATGTATACCATTTAAATAGCTAATTCATTCACTTGAAATTTTCCCCAAATTTAATGTTTATGTTTGTTACATTTAGTTTTAAAATTTTGCATTATTCTTTTAAAATATATACATAAATGAACAATAGCAATGTTGCCAACAGAAAACTACATATATACTCATGATTATTTTTTTAAAATAAAAAATACATACATACATATATACTCACACACACATACATATATACATATATACATATATATACATATATATACATATACATATATATACATATATATATATATATATATATATATATATATATATATATATATATATATATATATATATATATATATATATATATATATATATATATATGTATATATATGTATATATATGTATATATATGTATATATATGTATATATGTATATATGTATATATGTATATATGTATATATGTATATATGTATATATGTATATATGTATATATGTATATATGTATATATGTATATATGTATATATGTGTGTGTGTATATATATACACACATATACATACATATATGTATGTATGTATGTATGTATGTATGTATAAATATGTGTGTGTGTGTGTGTGTGTGTATGTATGTATGTATGTATGTATGTATCTGATTGGTTTTTTCAAAAATATATATAAGTGGATTGGTCCTAACACACACACATACATAAATTTATTATAATATATATAATAGCAAAAATTATTTTAAAAAAAAATTCAAATAAAAAAAATGTATTTGGGTGTGGGGTTTGGGAGGCGCAACTCCCAACCCCACGGCCTCGTGGCCTTCATTCAAAGGGAGCCACAATGGGCCACCAGTGGCGGGGTCACCACAGCCAGTGGCCCAACCACTGGGTTGTGGCAACACTGCCACCTGACGACTGCCCAACCGGTTAGGACCATGAATGGGGTAGGGCTACGACCCTCCTCCAATCCAGTTTTTTAAAAAAATAAAATTTGTTTTATACAAAATTTAAAAAAAATGCAAAGTTTAATCAAAAGAAAATAAGAAATTTATGCTAGGTTTTGAAACAAATTTTTTGAAAAAAATTGTTATACCTCCTATGCAAACTTGATGAAGATTGTGCCTCCAAATCCGCCATGAAACCCTGTATACAAGAGGAAGAAAGGGATTGGAAGGAGAGGGGAGAGAATACTAGAATGACAAGGATGCCAAAATCCTCTCCAAACCATAATTTTGGATTAGGGTTAGGGTTGAGGAGGAGAGAAGAAGAGGGAAAATGAGACAAGTGAAATGTCTCATGTTTCCTCTGTTTCTTTCTTTTGGTTGAAATAAGACCCTGTTAGGGTTGTTTAAATTTTATTATTATTTTAAGTGTCTTAGTTTCAAAATTTTAAATGGCCTTTTTCTAGGGATTGATTTTCCTCTTTTCTTATTACTTTTTTTGATGGATTCTATTTAATTAGAAAACTATAGGAATTGAGTTTAATTTTTAGAACTATAGGTTAGATTATTTATTGTTTGATCTATTAAGCTACTTTATTTTAAATAATGTAACATTACTAACTAATTTAAATTTAATCAGATTATTTAAATGAATTATTCCAAAACCTTAGTGTTTCATCCTAAATAAAATATATGAGATTATTAATGGTGAAATTTGATAAATAGAAATTTGACTAAACTATTGATAATTTAATTGAGATATTAATCCCACTATTAATGAAGCTAATTTTTAATTGGAAATTGCCTCTTAAGGTAAAAATTTATTATTAAATTAATCAAGTAATTAGATGTGAAATCATTAATGGTATTATTATTGAAAAGATTAAATGATGTATATTCCTTAATAGAATTATCTTAATGCAAATTAATTATTAATAAACTTTTTGGACCTTAGTGAACCTTGGATAAGAAAATTAAGTTGATTAATAAACCTTTTTAATATTTAATTATTTTAACTTTTAATTAAGGAAATTAACCTAGATTAAGTTTTCAAACCTGTTATTGATTAGACCTATGTGACCTTTGTGAGGGACGTTGGCCATCACCATGATTCCCCTCATTATCAACTTCAACACTGCTAGATACCGAAGGGTTATATCAAATCCTTCGATGATGTTAACTTGAGGAAAACTTTTGTAAACCTAGTAGCCTATTGAACATTACAACTACAATGTTAGTTAATTAATGGACTTTAAAAAAAATTGGTGTGTTTTTTCCTTAGAATTTTTGGGCATGACATAGATGACATAATGAGTACAAGTGGAGGAGTCTTTTCTTTAGGAATAGGTTGGTTTCTTGGTTAAGAAAGAAGCAAGACTATATAGCTCAGTCAACAGCTCAATCAAAGTATGTCACTGTTGCAATTAATTGCACACAGATTATTTGGATGAAATAGATGTTGGAAGACATTGGTGTGAACCTTACTAAGCTAGTTATCATACATTATGATAACATAAGTACATTGAATATGTCAAAGAACCTAGGGATGCACTTAAAAACCAAACATATTTCAATCAAGTATCACTTCCTAAGAGATAAATTTAAAGAGAGAGAGGTGAAGCTTGAATATGTAAGCACAAAGGAGCATATACCAGACATCTTCACCAAACCAGTGAAAAAAGATACCTTTGAATATCTCAAAGGTAAAATTGGGGTTAGAACCCCACGTGGAGGTAATTAAGGAAATGTTGTAGTGCATAAGTCCATTAGCATTCAGAGCTATATCATTTTTGGACTTGATGCAAAGGTCTACTCCTCAGGGGGAGTAATGGTTTGGGCATAGCTGATTAGATCAAGGTGATCTTGCACCTAGTAGTTGAAGGTCTTGAATATTTTAAAAAGTTACACCTAGAAATGCAGGCAAAAAAGGATGTTTGTAAAGACACCCTTTTTCCATTGATGTTAAAGGGGGAGATATATTGGTGAAAAACCCTTACTGGTTTAGGGGGAGATGTGTAGAGGATATTTATGGGTTGATGGTTTTTCTCATATGTTTCCATCAATTCCAAAGGGGGATATTGTTGGAAATACTATTTCAATTGTTGGAATTCATTTTTTTGTCATTGATGTCAACATATGTTTTAGTAAGGGAATCCAGAAGTTGTAGACAGACTGGATCGATAGGTTACATATAATTGTGCGGATAGTGTACGAAAAATTAGCTCCTGTGAGTTGATATTTGGGTAGAAGTTCATGTTTAATACATGTGGTTATATTCTCATATGTTTATATGCTCATTTTCTCAAGTTATGGATGAATTGGCAAAGACTGGTTATAGGGCCAGTGACTGGGAAACTCACAAATTTCATCTCAATATGTGAAGTATATCTTCAGTGTGGAATTGGGTTAAGCCTTGTGAACTTAAGGAATATCAGAAGACACATGGGAGAGTCTATTGTATGATTGAAAAGTACTTGTGTAATTGGTGATGTCATCTCTGGCATGTACTCCTTCGAAGATTCATTTGGAAGTTGACCCAGGAGTGGTAGGGTGTTCTTGATTAATCAAGTATGGATTAATGTTGTGGATGACTATTTTATGATTTATAATTGTTTTAATATTGTTAAGGATTTCATGTGTATCCTCTCATGGGTATATGTAATTTTTTGTTTATAGGAGAGGTCCTATAATTCACCGACATAGGAATTATGTATGTAACTTGTATATAAGGAAGTATTTCCTTATGATTATGGTGTGTGAATAATGTGTGAGCGTGTGGGATAAAAGGACTATTGATATAGAGTAGAGGTAATGCATTGAGGCATAAGGAAGAAAATTTATTGGAAAAGGGTAGTTCTGGAAGCCAGTTCATATATTATTATTGTAAATCTTTGTGATCTTTGGACAGTGAGTCTTGAAGGTGGATTTAACCTTCCTTTGGTTAAGTGACCAAACTGTGATCCATCTTGTAAAACCTTTAACATGGTTATGACTCCTAACAAGGTTCATCCTCTGACAAGAACTATACTATTGTACTTGATCAACTCATAATAGTGCTAGAACTCTTTGTCAAATTATTATACTCATATTACTAATTTGTGGGTACCATCCACCGAGGTTTTTCCCTTAACATGGTTTTCGTCGAAAATAATATTGGTGTTATTGTGTTATGGTTGCTTTTATTTGTGCATATGGTTTATATTTGGAATTAAGATTAAAAAGTATGCATCAACTGATTAACCCCCCCCCCCCCCCCCTCTCAGTTGATTGGGACATTGTTACTTTAACAGGGATATCATTAAATCCTAAGAAATGCCATTTTGGAGTCACTGAGAGGAAGCTTCTAGGACATATAGTTTCCAAGGAAGGAGTAAAAATAGATCCTAAAAGGATGGAAGCTATTGACAAAATCCAAATCCCTAATAAAATCAAGGATATACAATCATTTTTTGGGCAAATCAATTTTGTAAGAAGGTTTGTCTCTAACTTTTCTAAAATTATTAAACCTATTTTAAAAATGTTGAAGAAAGGAGAAAAAATTAAATGGACCAATGATGCTCTAGAAGAATTTTCAAATATTAAAAGGGACATCAAAGAAGCCCCAGAACTCAAGTCTCCTAATTTTTCAAAACCTTTTCAAATATTATCTTTTGTGTCATATCACACTATAGTAGCAGTTATGTTGCAGAAAAATGAACAAGGATATGAACAACCTATGGCATTTTTTAGTAAATGTTTACAAGCATCAAAATTAAACTATGACCTAATTGAGAAACATGTGTATGATTTGGTAAAAGAAGTCAAATATTTTAGACCATACCTTGTAGGAGCTAATGTAATTGCTTATGTACCAAATGCGGTTGTCAAGGATATTTTTAGACAATTAGAAACTACAGGAAAGAGATGCGGGTGGATAAATCAAATATAAGAATTTAGCATAGATATCTAGATAACTAAATTGGTTAGGGTATAGGAGCTTTCCAAACTTATGGCTAAGTCTAACTTAGAGGCATCACAAATAAATTTGGTTGAGATTGAAAATACAGAAATGAGTATTGAGAGGTGCATTTGGTACACTGACATAGTATATTATTTAAAGGGCATGATGTGTAAAGAGGAGTTGTTTGATAGATAGAGAAGGACTATTAAGCTTCAATAAACTAATAATATGCTTATCCAGGGAGACTTGTAATGGAAGAATAGAGATGGAGTATTACTCCTTTGTCTGGATACTTATCAGGCCAAAAAGATCCTAATAGAATTTCATGATGGAGTATGTGGTGGGCATTTTTATGCTAAAACCACTACACATAAAATTCTAAGAGAAGGTTACTTTTTTCCATCCCTTTTTAGGGATTGTTATGCATAAATCTGGAAAATATGAAGCATATAAAAATTCCTTAGTAAAATTGAAGTGCAATGGTGCATTGCCTCTCAGACCACTCCAAACTGAAGAACCATTTCAAATGTGGGGAATTGATTTTATAGGAGAAATTGTACAAAAATCTAGTGGAGAACATAGGTGGATCCTTGTAGCTATAGATTATTTCACAAAATGGGAAGAAGCCATACCGGTGAGACAGTCTGCTAGCAAAATAGTTATAAATTTCTTGATGGAAAATGTCTTAACTAGATTTAGGGTGCCATGTAAGATAATAGTAGACAATGAGATGTGTTCCAAATCAAAAGAGTTCTCTGATTTCTATAAAACATATGGAATTACATTGTCATATTCTTCACCCTATCATCCCCAAGGAAATGGGCAGGCAAAATCTAGTAACAAAAACATAATGAAGATCATCAAAAGAATACAAGAGAATAAAAAGAAAGCTTGGGATACTAAGTTGAATTTAGTAGTATGGGATGCCAGAGTTACAAATAAGAAATCAATAGGATATTCCCCATATGAGCTGGTATATGGGAAAATGGAAAGAATTCCCCTTAACAATTTGTTACCTATTTATAAATTTATTACAGAGGAACAATGAAATGATTTAGATCTAATGAAGGAAAGGTTGAGTGAACTAATTCAGTTAGAATAAGTGAGGAGGGACTCCCAGATACAAAATCTTAAGAAATAACAATAGGTCAAACATTTTCATGATAAAAGAACCACTGACAGATCATTTCAAGCAGGTGATTGGGTATTCAAATGGAATTCCAAGGACCAAGAAAAGGGGAAACATGGTAAATTTGAGGCTCTATGGCTAGGACCATACATCATTATTGCAAAGGGAGGTGAGTACTCATATTTCCTACAAGATATTGATGATTACATCTAGGTGTTCCCCATGCATGGCCAGTATCTCAAACCTTTCTTTTTCTAAGCCATTCAGGAAGTATCTTTTTACATAGTAGAGTAGGTGTTATTTTATTTCCATTTGCATATTTTTAGGATTGGTCTGCTTCTTCCAGAGATAAGTGAATTCTCTCTATACTCACAAAGAGAAAACATCCCCAAAAAGAGCCACCATTATGTCACAGTAACTACAAAATAGTGAAATTTTGTCATTACATTGGGATTAGGTTAAGGATGTGTGAGATAGCATTTTTTTCCTATTTTGTGGGCCACATTGATAACAGTTGAGAAGTGGAAAAAAATTTCCATTTCGCAAAGGACCAAAAAGAGACTTGCAAATTGGCGAAAAGGGTGTCGAATGTTTATAAGGATGGACATTAATGAAGGTGGTTGATTTGATAG
This sequence comes from Chamaecyparis obtusa, assembly GCA_027943335.1. Taxonomy (NCBI): domain Eukaryota; kingdom Viridiplantae; phylum Streptophyta; class Pinopsida; order Cupressales; family Cupressaceae; genus Chamaecyparis; species Chamaecyparis obtusa. The sequence continues at coordinate 1,219,562 of BSBK01006603.1, read as the reverse complement.
TTCGGAGTATACTGGCATGATGCCACATGTATGGAATGTCTCAAATTGATGGTAGCAATTAAATGACTCTTTTAATGAGATAAATTATAAAACAAGAAGGTAAATCTTTGGTGAGTACACTAAACACTTCAAAGCTGAGCTAAGTGAAATTGGAGTAGCAGAGAAAAACAAGATGACTCGAAAGGAGGCAACTGATAAATAGTAAGAAAACTCATCCTTATCTTGTAAAATTTCAAATTTCTAAAATGTCTAAAAAGAAAGAGGAAAATGTTAAGAAGAAGATTGTTAAAGGGGAGGAAATGAAGAAAGAAAAACCTCTGCAAAACACACTTCTAAGTATACTACCAGGATCTTCTGACATTGGCACAAAACATTTGTTCTTTGATGAGTGGAAGGAGTGAAAAGACTCAACCATTTCAATCTCGAGAAAGATCATTATTCTGGTTCTTTTGTGCAAACAAAAATGAGAAAGAACCTACATCTAACCCGTGGAAATTAGATTTAGGAAAGGTAATTGTGCCAAATATATGTGTCGATCTTGAGTTAATAAATTTATTTGTTGAACATTATGAACTAGAAACTAGGGAAGTAAGGAAAGTTGAAGGAATGCCTCTAGTCGTCATCAGGAGCTCGTGCATTGAAGAATGTTTTGGCCTAAGCAGGAAAGCACCGACCAAAATTGATATAGAGCAATTTTCTATAGATTATGAAAGGATGGTCAAGAGTGTAGGATATAAGGAAATCTCATACTTCATGGGGAGAGGTGTAAATAATCGGATAGTACCAGTCGATAACAAGGGGCCACACCCAACAAATAACTTCATGGGTTTTTTCAAGAATGCATACTATGTGTGGGCACAATTATGTGGAGAAGATGCAAAATCTAGAATGCCACTGGATATTATGTACATGTCAATGAGGATTAAAAATCCAAATTTCTATCTAGAGTTTGATTTTGTAAGTGAAATAGAAAGTTCACTGCATACACAATTGACCAGATGGAAAACAACCAAATCATTTAGGAATTATTCTTTGCTTTGTCACCCTATACTGTACCAAAATGCTAGTCAATTTAGGAAATCAATGAAGGTGAAAACTTGTGATGGGGAAGGACAAAAATTGCCATTGCAGTTATGGTGCAGGGCTTCAGACTGGCACAATAGAGATTGTAACTACATCACATTTCATGACATCTTTGTGATATGGATTTTCATATTTTTAGGGCAACCAGTGACAAGAGTGTCAAAGAAATTTATGGCTATGCTAAGACTAAAGGAGTTCTTCCATGATAAGGAGTATAGTAACAAATTTGCATACTGGATCCGTAAACCTAATCACACACTTCCAAGATTATACGAATGTGAGCAACAACCTCATAAATTTCCTAGGTTTCACTACTACATTTTAGCTTGTTTTTCGACGAGGATTAGGTGAATTTTTGATACCAATTGGTCGACCAAATGACCAACAATGTTGTCAAAGTTTTTTCATCGATTATACAACATGCTAAACCATCATCAAAATTTTGACGTCCGTAGTGGTTGAATTATCTACGGACCCATCGTCGAAGTAATCCCTTCAACCTGGAAGAATTATCGATCATACCTTCCTTCTATGCGACCAATGTCCATCTAAATTGCGATGAGTTAGGGTCGAAACTATCATCGAGGGTTCAACATTCTCGTCAAAATGCCAAAGAATGTTCGTCTCTCTTTCAACAAAATTTGGTTGGAATAGTCGTCAAGCATATAGCATTCTCATCGAAGGGACTACTATTGATACGTCGATAAAGCGACCAATAATAATTTTTTGGTTTAAAAAAATAAAATATATTATCAAATTAAGCATACCAATATTATGCTTTAATTATTTACATAGTAATCATGTCCAATGGCATAATTTAATTAGGGCCAATAGAATAAATTACATCAATTAGCACTATTCATGATACGCTTGCATAGATCACTTAATCCAACTTTCCTTATCATATCCTAAATATCACATAAAACAATAGTCTAGAGAAGAGCATAATATTCAAGCCATTAATGAATATCAACTTATATTTTTATTATTCTACTACATTAAATATTGGAAAAATAAATCAAAGCTACAAGAATAATTTATTTCCATTACTCACAAATAAAATTTATAAATCTCAAGGAAATGTATTTAGAACAAAAAACCTCCTTTTTTTTTTAGTTTGACTGGTAAATGACAAAACCAGGCAACTCGGATCAGAATGGCACAGTACAAGAGGTGACTCTATTTAAAATTCATGTGTTTGCCCCATGTTCTTTGACCAAAATATTAGAGCCCTTCTATAAAATAATAAGGCTAACTTTACTGCCATATATCAACTGATGGGCTACTCTTGCATTGGATTCTCATTATAAGATATACAGAAAACATTTTGAAACTGCCAAACAGTAAATTGACATTTGAGATAAAAATTTCAATATATGTTTATAGACCACCTAAAAAATCCCAAGGCTAGTACTAATTTTCTAAATGTTGTACAATTACAGCATTTCTTCATCTTTTTATAAATGTATTCAAATAATGAAGAATGATGTAAGGCATGCCCAAACATATATGAGAGAAAAGTGCCAATCCTTACTCATAAATATTAAAAAATATAATGCTTTGGAAATTCAATGATTCAAACCTTGTTTTTGAACAATATTCAGAAATTCAAACTATTAAGGATTTTACACATCCAAACACAACCAAGAGAAAGGTGCCAACACTTATTGCCAAAACCAGGAATAACTCCAAGAGAAAGCTCTGGCAACCCAAGTTGTGCTTTTGGCATTGAAATACGAGCATGACAAGACTTCACAAATAGAATGAATTGGAAACTTAAGACAAATCATGTAATGCAATGAACCTTTGGAAATATAAAATAAGAAACTGAGTTTCTTTGCTCCATAGTTACCATTGCTAATTCTAATCCTCCACCAAATGCAAGCCCTTGAATAGCAGCAACAGAGGGCTTATTAGCATCTACATCAGAACACAAATCAGTGTTATGAGGCACAAGTCAAATCGATAAAAAAAAGTAAAATTCTTTTCTAACATTTTATGTTCTTAATAATGCAATGAAACAATACTAACGAGATAAAAAGACATGTTTTCTTGTACACTTACATTATCTTGAAAAACAACATCTCCAAAGTACAAATTCACCATCAGGCTCACAATATCAAATTTAGCTTTCCAATGAAAAAAAGTTATATTAAAAACTTAAATACCACATTACCAACCTTCAATTATTTTGATCATCAAATCAATAGAAACACGACCCAGGCTAGATATGTCCCCTGTTAGAAAATAGTTAAAAAAAATTGAACACTAAGAAAATTAGAGCTTGTGAAATTATATGAAACAATAGATCAAATAAAATTTTGGTAATAGTCCTTCAGAAACTCATACCAGTCTTCTGACAGTCTTGGAGAGCGTTGATGTCAAAACCACCTGATAATTTGCCTCCTTGCCCTAGTGGATAAGAAAACAAGAACAGGGAAAGAACACATGGTCATTTTTTGTGTTTCTAATTATAAAACTCAAAAACACTTGAACTTGAATATGATGTTGATGTTAAAAGGGTATACATACTAGTAACAACAATTGCCCTCACATCATTTCTTCTCATTGCCTCATCATACTTTTCCCCAAGTGCACCAAGGACTGCAAAGAAACAAGATAAACAAATCACAAGCATATAGCGATGTTAGAATAGTTACTAAAATGGTCATAAATTATGTTCTTATAGTAAAAGAATACTTTGACATAAGAAAAAAACTACACAATATTAAAACATGACATTGTGCTTTAAAAACTAAAAAGGTAATAATACGAGACCATTCATTAATTAGCTGTTTAAATTTTCATTAGTTGAGAATTGATTGGTCATTGCTCTCACTTAAATATAATCTCCAAATTCATTTCTTAATATAACAAATTAAGCTCAAGAAATTTTTCCCTCTTTATGATATGAGCTTTTCTCCTTTCTATAGTTGTGGTCAAAAAATAAAATATATTATCAAATTAAGCAACCATAATATTAAGCTTTAATACAAAAATTTAGTACTTTGGAACCGTGTCCTCGTCAAAATCATCTGGCAGCTCATTAACCATAAGGTTTTTAATAGCTGCTAATTTTTAAAAAAAATAATCTTACTATAATGAATTCCATTTCATCAAACTATGAGATGCAAAACAATGATGTTTAATGTCACAGTGATAATCATCAATAGCAGTGATACAATAATACCTAAGATTAAAGGGTTTTAAATATAGTGGCATTGCATTATAACACTAAAATTGAGCAATATACATAGAAAGACAGTGTCGTGAAGGAAAAGAGATATGCAAATCCTATTAGTCTGAAGGAATGTTTAATGTCAATCAAGAACAATGCTAAAGATAGTAGTGTGAGATAGTTTTGGTAAAGAGAATGATTAGGAATACAAAACAATGACCAAGAAAGATAAAATAGTGAGGGAACACTAGAAGAGCATTGTTAGAGAACAATGATAGTCACTATCAAAAGTACAAGAAACTCATCCCCTAAGTCAAAGGGATACATTTATGAAACAATTAAGACAATGATTCAAAGACAAAAACACTATTATTGAGATAAACAAGAAGAATATAAGACAATTATGTCTATTTATTGACTTATACCTATTGATCCATGTCACTGTGCAGGATCCTCGTCAAAGGGGTTAAATTTCCTGCATATGTTAATCATTTATCTTAAGTTATCTAAAACTTACATGATACATATGCTACAAATAACTTAGAAGACAACATGAACAATATGCAACATCGTAAACATGAACAAATTTACCTTATATATGAAATGCAAGATAGTCAACAGAAGGGGTGACGATGTCTATAGTCAATTGCCTATTTGCAAAAAGGGTGACAATCAAACACAATATATACATGTATCAGCAACAATTAATTGAGCATCGTAAGTAAAACATTGGTAATTATAAATCACAAATGTTTTAATCATTAGAATTGAACACAATAAATATGTAATCATTAGAATTGAAATCAATAAATCAATATTAAACATATATACTAATCAATATAAATATATATAAATAATTAAATCACATACCTTGTACATTTCAATCATGTCATTGATCATCTTCTTCATCCATCTCATCATCATCGCCATCATCATCATCATCATCATCACCACTATCATCATCATCATCATCATCACCACTATCATCATCACCATCATCATCATCATCATCACCATCATCATCATCATCATCATCATCATCATCATCATCATCATCATCATCGTCATCATCATCATCATCATCGTCATCATTATCACCACCATCATCATCATCATCATCATCATCATCATCATCACCATCATCTTCTTCTTCTTCATCATCTTCAATATCTTCTTCTTCCATAACATTATACTTTATCGGCCTTCCTCTTGGATCATGTCTAACAACAAATGACCAACCCTATTTATGTGGAACTTCTGAGTAAAACACTTTCTCACATTGGCTTGGAAGAACATAGGGCTCATCTCCAACTAGCTCAAATGACCTTTTATTGATCATTGTAAATCCATTATCATGTTGAATAACAATTCTATCTGGATCATTTTGATTCAGTCGTAGCCTATACCATTTTATGACGAATAGAACTACTTTGAAGGAGTTAAAGTCGCACTCAATTATATCATCCAAGATGCCATAGTATCTATTTTGAGATTGTTGAGGATGTGTGTCATTTCTAGATGATATATTAGTGACCTCAAAAACTACAGTTATCCCAGAATCACAAGTTTTCTTCGTGTCATCCAAATTTTTATGTGAAATTTATGGCCATGATAGTACATAGCTTTGTGGTTCTTAGCCTGCAATTTTTCAAGTGTGTGAAAATTATTTGCATTGTGAGTTGATATGAAACATATGAGTCATGATCATTAATAAATTTGCACGTACCTCTCTACCTCTTAAACCATATGTTAGATCAATTACCATTGGTGTAACATTGGAATCTCCATTACGATGAGCTTATCTAACCAATGAAGCAACACCTTTCCATGTTAATGAGAAACTATTTTGTTGACATCATTCAATCCATACCGTCATTCAATCAAGATTGTTCATAATATACAAATGTATTGCATTCCACTCTCGACCAACTATATAAAAAAAATACACCAATTATAAATAACTTATATTGAAGATTTATAAAAATTAATTAACTACAATAACATCTTATATTTACCTCACTTTCCTCAATCTATCTTTGCCTATGAAGTACTCTCCTTCAAATTTTTTAATGGAGTTGGGATCCCAAATACGATCTACATGGATCTTTGTTGCAAATTTAGGAAGATATTCACTAATGTACACCATGGTCTGGTATACCATATATTCCTCCACCATAGAACCCTCGGGATGTGCTCTCTGTTGAACCAAGTCTTTCAAAAATTTCAAGTGCCTCTCAATGATCTACATTGACCTAGTTGGTACAGGTCCACACAATTCAATCTCCTCAGCTTGATGTATGAGGTAGTGTTCTTGTGCATTGAAAAAAGTTGAAGGTAGACACTTTTACATTTCACACATAAGATGAGGAATTTTTCTCTTCCAATATTTTATATCTTCTTTATTGATTTATTTTGATGACAACCACCTCATGTATTTTCCAAGATCATATATAACTTGTTTGACACTATTGTCGAAGTGGTGTGGGAGAGATAAAGGTAGAACGTACTGCAATATTTGTAAAATGATCTTATCAATATTTTATAAAAGAATGCAATGAAAACTACATACAGTATACAAATATATAGTGAATACAAAATAACATGAATTACCTTAATAAATGTATGCCAATCATGTGTTTTCATCCCTAGCCCAAATTCACTTTTCTTTGATATGAGATCATTTATGTTCGCAGCAAATCCTGTGGGAAATTGTTTTTTTTTTACAACTTCTTTTATAGCATTGTTCTGTTGCTCCGACAATAACCAACTAAGGGCACTTGTATCAATCTGGTCTCCATTATTATTTGATCGAATGACATTTTTCATTGCATGGTTGGATTCTTCAATGTCACTACAAATTTTGACAATTTTGTCTTTGTCACACCTTCCATCCAAGATTTTTTATAATGTCTCTGTTACATTCTTTCCAATATGCATAGGATCAAATAAATGCATGATTGGGAGTTGCTCATAGTACGACAACCTACTAAATTGCGTAGGATAACTTTTTAGTCCTTTTGAAAGCTGGTCATTAATGCCTTGATGACCTTCACAAGCATCAATTACATCATCAATAAACAAAACACAATATCAAAATATAAATTTCAAACAAAAACCATCAGATGGAATGACACTACCTCGACAATTTATTTTATTGTATTCCAACTTCCATAGGCAAGGTGTTATTCTTCGTGGCTTTGATGTAGTCTCTTCTATCCCATTGAAAAGATGTTTTTCGGTAATTCAGTACTTATGATTTCTGTGGAGAAAGTGTCTATGCTCATCAAACACCTGCTATCCTAAACTTTTTGAATGACAAGATTTCATCTTTGGACCACAAACTAGACATGCAAATTTTTCCTTTGTCTAAAGACCTACAAGATCATGTATAACTGGATTAAATATGTTAACTTTGTGTTATCACTATAACATACCAAAAAAGAGATGTTAAGAAGAGAACATACCACAAAAATGTGTTAGCCCAGGGGCATCATGTATTGTCCATACAAGCATTGCACAGAATTGAAATTGTCTTTGTCCTATTGGTCTAGATATGTCATACATAGTGACCCCATTCCATAACACCATCAACTCATTGATAAGGGGCTCAATATATACATTGATATCTTTAACTTGGTACTTACCTAGTTGAATGAACAAAAACATTACATAATTATTATGACCATTTTGATAGATTATTTATAATAAATTAATTTAGATGACTATTAAATAAAAAAATACCTTAAACAATCAGTGCCAACATTATGTGCTCTCTCTTTATGGATATCCAAGGAGGAATTTTATTGTTGATAACAAAAATAGGCCACATCGAGTAAGTACATCTCATCTCTCCAAACTGATTGACACCATCCGCTGCCAATGAAAGCTTGAGATTACAAGGTTCTTCTTTAAAGTGTGGCCTTTTTTCCTCTATTTCCTTAAATGTCGAACCATCCACAGGCATTCGCATAATGTCATCTCGACTTCTATTACATGCATGGTAATCCATAAATTGTGCCAAGCTATTGCACCTGAATAATCATTGCAAACGTGGAATAATGGGAATAACCCAAAGAACCTTGTGAGGCACCTTTTTTGTTATTCGATCTGATCGATATCTACTAATATGACAAATAGGGCATTCTTGTTGTGGTCCCACAACCACACTTCCCTAATGGCCTTTCTGGCCTAAAGGGGCCCCCCTTCTGCTTTTTGTTTGTCTCATTTTTTCATCTTTTGGTTGTCCTTGTCCTTTTTTAGTTAGTTTTTTGGCCTTTTCAGCCTTGTCGCCTTACCACACTTTCGAAGGTCTGAAAGTGTGAAAGGCCCGGTAGGAGCAAACTTTCAAGCTGTGCTTTTGTGAACCTTTCAGTGGTCCTCACCCCCAAAAGTCCAACTCTTGTGGGAGTCAGCCTTTTGGGTATTTCGAACCATCGGAGGTCCGATAACCCTGAAAAGGCCGAAAGGCTGATTCGAGGGGTGCTTACGTTAGCCCCCCGCGTGGCCTATAAAAGGTGCAAGGGTTTTTTCAAACCTTCACTTTACACTCTCACTCCTCCATCGTCTGCCCTCTTGTTTTTTCATCACTCAGTGCTTTCTCGTCGTTTGGCTCCCACCTTCTCACTGGTCATCCTTGGGTTCTTCGTCTCTTAGGTGGGTGGTCTTCTCCCTTCTTTCTTTTTTTTAGTTAGCATCCTTTGTTTCCTATTTTCTTGTTTCATCATAGGTTTAGGGTTTTGCATTTTGGGCCTTTTTTGTTTGAGTCTTAGATGTAGTTTTTCTTTAAGTCGGCCCTTCTAGCCCTGGGGATCATCAAGGTAGTTGCCTTGCATCCCTAGGCCATTTTGTGATCAAACTCATCATCGGACTCATTTTTCGAGTCCGGCTATAAACCCTACTTTCAAACCTTCGAGGTCTAAAAATTTTATAGTGTCTGCCAGATCAAAAAACTCCAAGTGCATCTCGTTATCGATGTTTCAGGGTTGTCACACACTGAAGCATCTCCTACTCCCCAAAACGTCGAAAGAAGCACCTATACTTCATTCTGAATCTCTTCAAACTGTCACCCTTTTTATCACCTTCACACTCTGAAAGTCATTTTCCTCAATCGCCAGTTTCCTTCGGCCTTTTCAGCATCTTGGCTTTTATGGCCTTTTCGGCTGTTTTAGACCTTTCAGCCTTTTGGAGGTCTGAAAACTCCAAAAAGGCTAGTTTTGTCTTGTGTTGCTTTGTAAACATGATTTTAGTAGTGGTTTTGTTTTCCCAGTTTCTTTTTCCTCACTATGTTACTGATGTAGGCCTTATACTCTTTTGCAGATATGGTCGAGAAGGTACTGGCATCGCCGGCAATGAAATACCAGTTTAAAGGATACCACCCACCGTCCAAGGTGATTGACTTGCATGCTGGGATAATCGATACTAATATCAGAAATGTGAGTTGGAACAAGTACCTTAATAAATGTGCTCAGCCGGTGGGATGTTCAGAAGATTGCACTTCATTGGTCCACTATTCCTTGGTGAATGCAACGGTGCACCCCATCTCAATCCAATCGGCAGACCTGATTAACAAACTAGCCAACAACTATGTGCCAGATGAGTGCATAGTCAGAAACAACATCAGGGAGGTGGTCCTGGACCTGAGGCCCGACAACATCAAAGATGTTTTCCATCTACCCGAGGGAGTAGATAAGTTTTTCAATTTCAATATCAACAAGGGGATGGAATTCTACAACAAAGACATGTAGAGGGCTCACAACATTGTCAATAATGAGTACCTAATGCAGCCCTTGCCCAAGAATAGGCTTGACAAAATTGATATGAGAAGGGGCTGTATAAAAGAGGATATCCAGGCCGCCATAACAATAATAAGCAGGGTGTATGGCTTACCTAAGTCCCATCAATTGGAGCCCTGGATGATCTTCCTTATCCAGAAGATAAAAGAAAGGCAAGTGAGGTTTGATTGGGCCTCCATCTCAAGTGACTAGCTAGATGAACACCTGATCTAGGTCAAGATAGATCCTCACTTCTACTTGATATACTATGTTTTGTACTTACTAGCCGCTAGGGCAGTATACCCAGGTTTGACCAAAGTTGGAAATATTGGGGAACAAAACACATGGCCTTTCACTCTGTATCCTTAATTGGTATGAAAGGATTTCTTAGCACACAATAGCTGAGAGTTTAGGATAGTTAACGATGCCTTCATTTTTGCAATCATCCACTCCATTGAGGGTGATTATGCTAAAAGGTTATCAATAGAAGCAGTCACTAAGGTGAAAGCCATTGGGGCATTCTATATACAATTCAGAACATTCACATACATCCGGGTCGTAGGAGCCACCCTAGCACCTAAGAAGATCCCAAGATACCCTCCTGATAGGGTAGTTCTACTAGAGATAGCAAGGCCATTGTTTGATGCTCATGAGCATATCAAGCACAAGAAGAAACACTGTTGGGACTTTCCTATTTCAGTCAGTCCTCATTATGTTCCTGACATGAAAGTCTGCAAGTCATTGGTTTGGGAATGGGATGAATTCCCACTGGCAACCTACAATCTGGTGAGGCCACATTTTGATCCCATCGGTACCTATAGCCACATAATGGGAAGACACTACATTCATGAGCCACATGTTGAGGACCATTGGGCCAATTGTGTAGATGATTATGAGGTGAGAATCCCTAACTATTTCCAGATGAGCCTGGAGCTGGCATAGGGTGCCCTTTCCTTGAAGATTTCACAAAAGGCATTAGATGCCGACTCAGATAAAATTTTGGATTCCATATATAACACGGATAGGGTATACACAAGGGCCATTCTAAATGCCAAAGTAGATCAAGATGAGAATGATAGTATGGACTTTAGAGCCCGACATGTGATCAAGTTGACAAAGTCTTGGGTTGCTCATCCATTTCCTATGCAACCGCTTCCCATGAAGCAACTCCTTGAGAAACCATCTTGAGAAAAGAAGAAGGAAGAGAAAGTACTAAAACCACAGTTCAAAGGCACTGCCCTTCTGAAGCCTGACACTGTGTATCAAAATGAGCATCCCACCATGTATGGTTTGGTTACACACTCCAAAAAGGTGAAAACTAGGATGACCGAAAGTATCGCTCCACCAGAGGCACCTTCATCGAGTGACCATACTTCTCACAGCTCGGAGAAGAAAACAAAGTTCAAAATAGTAGGACCTAAGCCGGTTGGAGTAAGTAAGGAACATTTTGACAAGAGAAAGGTAGGCTCAACCCCCACATAGATGGATACTTTGGTAGAAGAGGATGAGGAGGTGTTAGATTATGTTCCCCTCAATAGGAGGACCCGGTCAGCAAGATATTTGAAAAGAAGAAAGATAGTGGATGATGATCCTAAAGAGGATGAAGGGGCTACTTAGGTGGAGCCAATGAATTTGGATGCTCTTGGTGATGATGAATTCAACATCTCAGATTTTGTAGGTTTGCATGGGTTCAAAGAGTTTGAGCAACAAGCTCCTATGCAGTTCACCAGCCTTTTCAGTGGTATAGGAGAAGAACTACAACAGGAACCTCAAGGACAAAATGATGTGGAAATGATGAAAGACTGGAAGGTGGAAAGCATAGGTGGCTATCCCTACAATGGATGTTAGCATGAAGGAGATCACTCCAGAGGATTATGTGTTGGAAGAAGTTGACTTGGGGGAGCCAACTAGAGAAGGTAGCAAAACCTTGGCTACTTTGGGTTTGAAGCATGCTCTGGGCTTCATGAGTAAAGAAAAAGAAAGGATAAAGGCTCTGGAAGAATAGAATGAAGTGATGAAGAAATTTATTCTAAAGACAGTAGGTCCAATTGACCCAAATGACCCCGAAGCCTCATTACAGGCAATTTTGGAAAAGAAGGGGGGTATAGACACTGATGTTCCACATTCTTTTGTATAGGCTTGTGCTGAATGGAAGCTAGATTTTGAGCAGTTCGCTAACTTATCTCTCAGATGGATTTTGAGGCCCTTTCGAGGTGTTTTGGTGGGAATAACTTCTTTAGTAGAGAATATGAGTGAGGAGAGTGGTGTAGAAGAAACTATTCTCAGTTGGAAAAAGTACTGGATGAGTTAGCAATGATAAGGAAAAAATGCTTCCAGGTACTGATGAAGATTTATGAAGGAGTAGAATTGGATAATTTTGAAGAGTGGATCCAAGAGATAGTGACAACATTGGCCATATTTGAGAAGGTTCTCAAAAGATTGAATAAAAGAAGGGATGACATCATGCTATTTGTAAAAGAGCTACAGGAGTTCTTTGAAGGATTAGACTTGGATATGTTCGATGATGATGATGATAGGACTATGCACTCAATGAATGATATTGTCAATCAATAGCTGAGTATATTTTGAGGGGTAAAATTGAAGGAGGATCTTCAGCAGATGTTCTATCAGAGGGAGGAGATTCAAAAAATGCTATCCTGAGAGGAAGAGATAAAGGCCTTCGCTAAGGAATTGATAGGTTTCAAAGATAGATAGAGGGAGATTCTCCAAGGGATTAAGATGTTGGACTTTGATGAGGTGTTGGAGGTGGTGGATAGATTCAAGAAAGCACATCCAAAAGTGCCTTGTAACTAGCAAACCTCCAGCCTAAGATTTTTCAACTGTCATGTACAAAAAGTTCAGTGTTGGTACTTAGTCATTTTTTCAGTGCAAGATTTTCAGCCATTTCGACCATAAGGAGTTTTCGGCCACCTAAAAGTCTGACAACTTCAACAACTCTAAAGTAGTATAGATAAAGACAGTACTTGGTCAATTTTGGGTGTTGCATTTTTCAGACCAAGTGTCGGGTTTTGGGCTTTTTTTTTGCACGTCCGGGAGTTGACTCTAGTTTTCTCAGAGATCACTTTTTAGTTGTCTGGGCTTCTTTCTTTGGGTCGTTTGGGCATGATTGTGGGATCTCTTTCAGTTAGGACTATGTGAAGCGGCTAAGGCCAATGATCATGGGTACAAACATGAAGATCATCAAGTGCATGCACCAGTTCTAGCCCTATTTTTGAGATGTCTGATGCTTGATTTGTTCAAATATTTGTAGTGCATGAGGTTTAATTCTATGCTAGGGTAGTTTAGCTTGCCTTTAGGAGTAGTTTCTTTAATTCAATCTAGAGTTAAGATTTCTTTGCAAGTTTTAGCTGCAGCAAAACCCTAGCTGTGAAAATAAGAGCATGGCTCTATAAATTGTAATAAAATGATGTAATGAAGGTCGATTTGGTCATTAATACAATACATACAATTGGTGCTTCATTCATGGTGTGACTTGTCTACTATCTATGTGAAATTTTTGAATGTGTGACTTGCTCATTCTTTATTTCAAAGAGCCATTGGTTGTTTAATGATTTCAAGTCTGCAATCTTTTAAATTGGTGTTTTCTAGTATTACATTGCTTTGTTGGGACAAATTTCTGAGAAGATCTTTCTTTGGAGCTTAAAGATCAACTTGTCTCACGTGTGCACACATCTGGAGTGGCTTCATGATCTGATGAGTTTTGACTTATCATACATCTACATTTGTTCAAATTTCATTGATGATTGCATCCATTCAACTGAAGATTGTGACATGATCTGATCTCTATTGTGTGGGTTTCTTCATCTTCTTGGTCATTTAATTCACATGGTGGTGTGATTACTAGCATATGTCTGTTAGGTTTCTTTCAGTATTTCCTTTCAAGTATCTCGTTACCTTACACCTTCTAACCCTCTTTGCAAGTTGTTTTTAGTAGGATAATTTCATTTAGCACTTTTTTCGTTTCTTAAAATTGAAAATTATATCAAAAAAGAGATATTGTGGAATCCTAAAGTCTATTTTGCAGTTTCCCTTAAGAGAAGAACCAGTAAAGGCCTCCTTGTTAACAAATTTACATTTGTCTTCCGTTGAGCTATCCAAGCGGTTGAGACCCAGCCAAAAGGAACCTTGAGATTGATTTCATCAATATTCCAAGAGGGGAAGTTGCTCGCGCAAATTCCTAGCCGTTGTCTTCATGTAAAAATGATGCTCAACAAAAGTGACACTAGAAGGAGGGCCCTCAAAAGGGACACCCCGCAATATTGGATTGTTCTCTCCCAAGAGATTTCAACGAGTCCTTAGATCTTCACCCAACAAAGGGGAGTTCCTTGAGCTTACAGATTTTCACAGACCTCACAGCAGTAAGACAACAAAGCGCGGAGAGAATTCTTCAGATCATCTGGATCTTCCTCCAATTTCAATCATTGCTGCCCCACCCGCTGCTCCACCACCACCAGCTCCGATGGCATTTTTTGCAAATGCTCAAAGTTCACCATTGGACATACAGGGACAGCTCCATCAGCTACCCAAGAATCTTGATAAATTTTGTCCACGCTTTATCTATGGAGAATCCAGGACAACAAAAGAACATGTCTGTGCATTCAAGGAATTGTGCAATCAAAAAGAGATTGCTCATCAAGATGTCGTGTGCCACGTCTTTCCTTACACACTGGGGGAGTTCACATATAACTGGTATCTGAATTTTCCATGAGGATCCGTTGCTACTTGGCAAGACTTTGAAACAAAATTCCTAAATCAGTTCAAACTATATGTGGATCTAGCAACTCTCCATCACTAGTTCATTTCGGTAAGAAAGGACCTCAATGAATCTATTGCTATTTTCAATCACCATTTTCATAAGATGTATCAGAGGCTAGAGGCTCCATACATGGTACTAGTTGGTTCTTCCATACAAGTTTACTTACACACCTTGGACCCACTAATGTCCATATTCCTAAAAAGATTGCCTCCAGGAGACATTGACACTCTAGAGAAAGTATGCAACGAAGCTATCTTGTTCACTCAACAAATGGACCCGCAAGCAGGAGGAAGTTATGGCATCCCACCAACATTGGGGAACACTTTTGTGATTGGTCCATTCATAGAAAACAATCAATTGCCAATACAACAAGCCCCAAGGATCAATCTGGTGCCAACTCCATAGCTTGTCGCCCCACCCCTGACCATCACATATCCGGGGTATGATACACACAGGGCTACCTTGTGTGAGCAAAGGGTCACTGTCCCAAACAAACCAGACCAAGCTCTAGTCAATGAGTTGGATTCCATGAAGAAGATGTTATCCCAATTGATCAGAGAGATCATGCAGATGAAGCTCAATCCAACTCCAAACCAAGGAAACTTTCCACGGCCAGCTGCTCCCCTGAATACTTACCCTCAAAATCAGAATCATAGTTATGGAAACTACAACAATAACAATAACCATGGTGGAGGAGGTTATGGGAATGGCTCTCAAGATAAACAGTTTGGACAATAAAGGACAAATAGGACTTGGAATACGCATCAAAATAATGGTAGTATTCCCGTAGACAATGCCAATTTCTTCAATTCATCAGAAGCCAACTACACCCAAGGTCCAAGCATGCATCAACTAGATTATGAGTATAGGGGGGAATCTGATAACCAAGCTCAGGATCCTGAGGGTTCCCAAGCCCATTTCAATGCCATGGTATTTGAATCATATGATCCAAGTTCGAATGGAACTTCGGTCAATAACACTTTAGAAGAAGAGTTTGTTTTCCATTCAACCAAGAAAGCCAACCAGAGTATTCTGAGGTCCATGCCTTCCAAAACAACAACAGAAATACCCACAACTTAAGGAGTAGGAGGGAGCCCCTGATGGATGGCATTCCCCCAAGTATGCAGCCCACTCCACCAGACCCAAGGACCAACAATAATCCTACGCCCCTGAGGGGACCTAATACCACTATTGTTCAGTCGACAACGTATCAACAGTCATTTCAAAGAACCCAATTTGGGCCAATGAAAGATACAGTGCAGTAGAAGAACTAAAAAAGGTTAGAATGAATATGTCGATGTATGATATGCTACAGAGTTGTCCCACTCAAAGGGAAGCTCTCCTAAAGACCTTGGATCATTCCAAGTTAACCTCGCCCAACAATAAAGCCAAAGATGTGTCTAACATAAATGCAACAGAGGCAATGCCGACCATGTTCAAAGATAGGGTAGAAGTACCCCCGTTCCTGCTTAGCCTCAAAATATTTTTGAAAGAACTTGCATAATTGTTTAATTGACTCAAGCACTTCATGTAATGTGATGCCATTGTCCATATGCCAGAAGCTAGGAGTGAATCCTCAGCCAATCAGGTGGTAATTCAGCTTGATAAAATAGAAGTCAAAGTTATCAGGGTTTTGAAAGACACTTAGATTTAGTTGACGGCTAACCCTAGGATCTAGGATTGCATCGATGTTCATGTGGTAAACATCCTAGAGACCTATGGCATGCTACTCAGCTGAGAATGGACATGATCTTTGAGGGGTTGGTTTTCCACTGATTTTACTCAACTTTGGCTGCCATGGAAGGGGCTCAACAATCAAATTAAGATTGATGCAGAACCCAAGCTCAAATAGATGATCACCGAGTATAACACCTTGAATGAAGTTTTGTTCTCACAGGCTGATTTGGGAGTGTACCATTTTGACAAAGCCTTTACATTCCACCTTAAAGGGGAAGAAGAGTCTGATGATAGTCCGGTGCAAGGATTGGTAGATGCTTAGATTCACATATGGAGTTCTCATGGAATTCATGATAGGCATGACAAAGAACATGAGACACCTTGGTAGAGACACTGACCCAAATATATTGATGTTACCAGGTTACTGTCACCTCCATCAGACCAACCATTCAAAATTTGCATGCCAGGACTATCAGCAGGCGGTCTCTCAGGTAATAAACTAGATATTGGACATGCCCTAGCATGAAAGAGACACAATGATGGGCTCAAATGAGGACAGACCCTCCCTCCATGAACAACCTGAGGTCCCTATAGTAGAGGATTTTGTCCAAGATGAATGGAGTTCCTCTGATGATGGTTGCCTACCCCCGTGTGATGAAATTTGGCGTGAGGCCCAGGCAAAGCAAAAAATGAAATGGGTCCCTCTTTCAAGAAGGGAATTCCCTGATGAAGACCTATCACTACCCCAAACTCCTAGTAAACCCCAAGTCAAGACCCCTCCACCGGAAGTGATCCCCGAACCCAAAATTAAGATGTCTTTCATTAAGAATCATTTGGTCTGGAAACTTTGTTTTGACAGTTCCAAGTGTAATCTAGGAGCAGGGGCCGGGATCAAATTAATCAACCCTCACGGGGGTTCATATTATGCCACCTATCGGTTGCAATTCCACTGCACTAACAACATTGCCAAATACGAGGCTCTTGTTCGGGGTCTCCTCTTCACACACAAGAAGAAGGTAAAAGAAATTATTGTGGAAGGTGATTCACAATTAATCATCTGACAGATCAAGAGCTAGTATTCCTATATAGATAAATGATTGATCTCATACCACAATTGCATCTGGGATTTGATCAAATATTTTGAAGCTTTCAACATTCAAAGCATCCCAAGGAGAAGGAATATTGTTGTCGATGCCTTGGTGGTATCTGCAAGTTCCTTGTAACCCACTAGAGAAGTCCAAGTTGAAAAGGTTCTCCATAGAATAGGTGGCTATGCCAGATGTTCCCAACAACATCAAAAACTTCCAAGTGTTTCAAGATGATCAACAGATCTTGGAATTCATTATGAACGCAGGAATCTTCGACAAGCAGAGCATTGATGAAGAAGAAGATGAAACAAAGGAGTTTGATGACTTGGGGATTTTGAACTTTAAAAAAAATTCCATTCCGAAAGGCATGGTAGCTCTAGAAAGAATTTTTGATAAAGATGAACATGCTCGAGAAAGAGGGAAAACCCTAGTAGTGAGTGGGGATGATTGCGAGCTCTACAACTTGGGTACACAACTTGAACCCAGGGAGGTTCATGTAGGGAAGTTTGGCACACCAAAGGAAAAGAAACAAATGGTCGAGCTACTCACTAAATACAAAGACATCATAGCATGGTGCTATGAGGATCTAAAAACCTATGACCCCAGCATTATAGTCCACAACATCCCGCTGAACCCAGATGCTAAACCTTTCCACTAGAGGCAAAGATCAGTTAACCCCATGATCAAGCCAGTGATTCAAAAGGAAGTACAAAAGTTGCTCGATGCCAAGATAATTTTTCCCATCCGACATTCAACTTGGGTAGCCAATCTGGTTCCTGAAGGAAGAAAAGTGGAGAGGTTCAGCTCTGCATAGACTTTAGAAATCTAAATAGATCCTCTCAAAAGGACAACTATCCCCTGCCTTCTTTGGATGAAGTGTTACAAGTAGTCAATGGTTCCCAAATGATGTCTTTCCTGGATGGCTACTCAAGATACAACCAATTCATGGTGAAAGAAGAAGACCACTTGAAAATGGCCTTCACTACGAAATGGGGGACTTTCGCCTACCGCCGCATGTCATTTGGTTTGATTAACGCAGGAGCTACTTTCCAACAAGCTATGGATGAGGCATTCAAGGGTCTGGTCAACAAGTGTATCATTATATATATGGATGACCTCACAGTCTTCTCCAAGAACCGGGTAGACCACATTGAAGAGTTGCGAAAAGTTTTGAAGAGGTGTCGATGCTATGGGATTTCATTGAATCCTAAGAAATGTGTTTTCGGGGTGACTCAAGGCAAGCTCCTCGAGCACATTATATCTAAGGTAGGCATCTCAATTGACCTAGAAAGGGTTGAAGTTATCCTCAAATTGATCCCACCGAACAGTAGGAAGGAATTGAAATCTTTTTTTGAGAAAATCAACTTTGTCCGAAAATTCATCGGCGGTTTTGCAGAGATAGTGCATCCTTTAAATGATATGGTGAAGAAGGATGCTAAAATTGAATGGAACGCTCTGGCTAAAGAGGCCTTCAAATAAATCCAGACATCCATTGCCACTGCTTCGGTCTTGGTCAGTCTTGATTATCTCCAGCCATTTAAAGTGTACTCTTTTTCTTCAGAACATTCATGCGCAGGGATCCTCACGCAAAAGAAAGAAGGTGAAGATGAAAGACCGACTGCTTTCATGAGTTGCCCACTGAAGAATGCCAAACTCAAATATCCTAATTTTGGTAAACAATCATTCACCTTGGTCAAAGCTGTCAAGAAATTTAGGCATTACATTTTAAGAAGCAAGGTTGTTGCTATTGTCTCGGATCCAGCAGTCAAATCCCTACTAATGTAGAATGAACTTGGGGAATGAAGAGGGAAATGGATGGCAATATTGTAGGAGTTTGACATCAAAATTCAACCAATGAAACTGGTAAGAGGCCAAGGCCTCACCAAGATGATAGCCAAAATAGAACAAGGGCTGGTGTGCTAGGTGTACACTAGTATGGGAATAGTCACAAACATATGGTATCAAGACATAGTTTAGTACCTGCTGCAAAATTGTTGCCCTGAAGGATTAAATGGTTCCCAGTAGAGAGCACTGAAGAATAAGAGTAGATCATACATGCTAAAGAATGGGAAGCTTTACAAATGCAATTATGATGGGTTGTACCTACGATGTCTAGATCAAACAGAAGCTAAGCTAGTTCTCACAAAATTTCATGATAAGTATGGTACAGGACATGGATCGGTAGAAGCTATAGCTCATCAGATACTATGAGGTGGTTATTTCTAGCCAACTCTATTCAAAGATACTCATGAACATGTACACTCCTGCCATGTTTGCCAAACCAGTGCCATTCGAGAAAGACACCCAGTGATGCCCTTGCAACTGGTATATGAAGTACGTCTGTTTGCCCAATGGGGGATGGACTTCATGGGAATGATCAATCCCCCATCCTCAGTTGGCCACTGATACATCTTGACTACAATCGACTACTATACACGCTGGACAGAGGCACAAGTTATGAAAAATTGTACCACAGAAGTGATCACCATGTTCCTGGAAGAGTTCATCATCATGAGGTTTGGCATGCCTTTTTTCCTAGTATGTGACAATGCCCCCTACTTTTCATCTGCAAGCCTCATTCAATGGGCATTCGAGAACCAGGTAATTCTAAAATTCTCACCCAATTACTACCCGCAAGGGAATGGAGTCACTGAGTCCACCAACAAGAACCTAACAATGGTAATCAAATGTTTGTTGGATGACAATCCCAGAGACTGGCACACCCAATTGAAATATGCCCTATGGATAGACCACGTCAGAATCAAGAATGCCCTAGGGACCTCTCCCTACCAGTTAGTATATGGTTTGCAGCTTGTCTTTCCAATGAACCTGAAAATACCAATCTTGAGATTCATGGATCAATATGTCGAAGGAAAGGAATGAGTGCAAATTCGCCTCATGAATTTGTTGAACCTTGAAGAAAAATGAACTATGGCCCTGGAACATGTAGCCAAGCACCAGGCTATTGTCAAGCGATGGTTTGACAGAAGAGAAACTGTGAAAGCTTTTTGAATTTCTAATTTAGTCCTAATGTGGGACAAAGCAAAAGAAAAACCAGGCAGCCACACCAAATTCCAACATCTGTGGGTAGGCCCATTCCAAATTGCTAAGATCCTGGGAGAGAATACCTTTTGGATTAGTTCTCTTGATGGAGAATTGGTCCCGTTACCAGTCAATGGCCAGTTCTTGAAGCACTATTTTGGGTCATGATTGGCCCCTTGTACTTTACTATGTTTTCTTGTACTTTATCATTTTTGTTTTTTTTTCTTCTTGCTTTAGGTTTTGGGGTCAATCTTGTCGTCTGTGCATTTTCTTTGGGCCTTTTATTTGCAGGGGGAGGTCAGTGCTTTCGATTTTAGTGGTCCATTCAGGTATGCCATAATCTATGCTATGGAAGTAGTTTCACCTTACAGTTAGCTGAGGACAGGGATTGGAGGAGAAGGTTATTCCTTTTTAGACTCCTCACAAGTTTACCAGAATCAACCATCTTCATGCACTAGAACATATTTAAACAAAAGGAGATTCCAAGCCACAGGCTTCTTAAGGTGAGATTCTAATTTTCACCAGGGAACACCCAAAGTCATGAAGGAAGCCTAAAAGTTAGAACCCTTTCCTTGATTAAAGTACAGACTAAAAGAAAAGAGCAAGAAAATGAAAAGGAGGAACGCATAAAGATGAGACAAACAAAGAGATGCTAGAAACCAGGACAACACAGTCTAAGCATTGCCCCGATTTTTTTTTTTAAAAGAGAAAGAATGACGATTTTTTTAAAAAAAAAGCCACAAGGAGCATCGAAATAGTCCACACAGAATAAAATTTGCTAATAAATGGATGCTCTCAAAAGAGCTGGTCTAAATTTTGAAATGAATCGAGTCTAAGAGCCCTCTTGTGAAGGC
Organism: Chamaecyparis obtusa; assembly: GCA_027943335.1. Lineage (NCBI taxonomy): Eukaryota > Viridiplantae > Streptophyta > Pinopsida > Cupressales > Cupressaceae > Chamaecyparis > Chamaecyparis obtusa. Next base: position 1,198,092 of record BSBK01006603.1, on the reverse strand, counting down.
TAAGCCCTTTTGCTAAAGCTCGTTTGTGATCTGGAGAGGGTGACTTTAACAACCTCTATCAGGGCTATCAACACCTACCTAAAAATAGAGCGAGGTTAAATTGACTTATGGCCAACTTTTGATTAATGGGTACTGATCTGGTAATAGCAGGCTAATCATCGACAAGAGCTCAGACAAGGACCCCTTGGGAAATCAACTCATGCTCTCACACACTAGATGTGGACATTATGGTTTTCTCAGTCTTAGTGGTGATAAGGAACATACTCAATCCAAAGATCTTCATACTTGGCTCATTGCGAGGTGAGATTGTGTCTAGATCGATTGGCTTTGGGAGTTTCAGTTGTTTTCTTTTTTTGTTTGGGCTATTTGTTGTGGTCCCACAACCACGCTCCCCTAATGGCCTTTCTAGCCTAAAGGGGCCCCCCTTCTACTTTCTGCTTGTCTCATTTTTGTCATCTTTTGGTTGTCCTTATCCTTTTTTAGTTAGTTTTTCAGCCTTGTCGCCTTACCGCACTTTCGAAGGTCTGAAAGTGTGAAAGGCCTGGTAGCAATGAACTTTTGAGCTATCCTTTTTGCAGACCTTTCAGTGGTCCTCACCCTTGAAAGTCTGACTCTCGTGGGAGTCATCCTTTTGGGTATTTCGAACCATCAGAGGTTTGACAACCCTGAAAAGGCCGAAAGGCCGATTCGAGGGGTGCTTACGTCAGCCCCCCGCCTGGCCTATAAAAGGCGCGAGGGTTTTTTCAAACCTTCACTTTGTGCTCTCACTCCTCCATCATTTGCCCTCTTATTTTTTCACCGCTCATTTCTTTCTCATCATTTGGCTCCCTCCTTCTTGCTGGTCATCGTTGGGTTCTATGTCTCTTAGGTGGGTGGTCTTCTCCCTTCTTTATTTTTTTTTGTTAGCGTCCTTTGTTTCCTATTTTCTTGTTTCATCCTAGGTCTAGAGTTTTGCATTTTGGGCCTTTTTTGTTTGAGTCTTAGATCTAGTTTTGCTTTAGGTGGGCCCTTTTGGCCCTGGGGATCTTCGAGGTAGTCACCTCACATCCCTAGGCTAGTTTGTGATCAAACTCACCATTGGACTCATTTTTCGAGTCCGGCTATAAACCCTACTTTCAGACCTTCGGTGTCCTAAAATTTTAGAGCATCTGCCAGATCAAAAAACTCCAAGTGCATCTCGTTATCGATGTTTTGGTGTTGTCGCACACCGAAGCATCTCCTACTCCCTGAAATGTCAAAAGAAGCACCTATACTTCATTCTGAATCTCTTCGGACTGGTCGAGCTTTTTATCACCTTCGCCCTCCGAAAGTCATTTTCCTCAATCACCAATTTCCTTTGGCCATTTTAGCCTCTTGGCTTTTATGGCCTTTTCGGCCGTTTCAGACCTTTCAGCCTTTTGGAGGTCTGAAAACTCCAAAGAGGCTAGTTTTGTCTTGTGTTGCTTTGTAAACCTAATTCCAGTAGTGGTTTTGTTTTCCCAGTTTCTTTTTCCTCACTGTGTTATTGATTAAGGCCTTATACTCTTTTGTAGATATGGCTGAGAAGGTAATTCTCAGATATGATTTTTAGTACTGGCATCACCGGTAATGAAATACCAGTTCAAAGGATACCACCCACCATCCAAGGTGACTGGCTTGCATACTGGGATAATCGATACTGATATCAGAAATGTGAGTTGGAATGAGTACCTTAATAAATGTGCTCAGCTGGTGGGATGTTCAGAAGATTGCACTTCATTGGTCCACTGTTCCTTGGTGAATGCAGTGGTGCACCCCATCTTAATCCAGTCGGTAGACCTAATTAACACACTGGCCAAGAACTATGTGCCAGATGAGCGCATGGTCAGAAACAACATCGGGGAGGTGGTCCTAGACCTAAGGCCTGACAACATCGAAGATGTTTTCCATCTACCCAAGGGAGTAGATAAGTTTTTCAATTTCAATATCAATAAGGGGATGGAATTCTACAACAAAGACACGCAGAGGGCTCACAACATTGTCAATAATGAGTACCTAATGCAGCCCTTACCCAAGAATAGGCTTGCTAGAATTGATATGAGAAGGGGCTATATGAAAGAGGATATCCAGGCTATCATAACAATGATAAGTAGGGTGTATGGCTTACCTAAGTCCCATCAATTGGAGCCCTAGATGATCTTCCTTATCCAGAAGATAAAAGAAAGGAAATCAAGGTTCGATTGGGCCTCCATCTTAAGTGACCAGCTAGATGAACAATTGATCTGGGTCAAGACAGATCCTCACTTCTACATGACATCCTATGTTGTGTACTTACTAGCTACCAGGGTAGTATACCCAGGTTTGACCAAAGTTGGAAATATTGGGGAACAAAACACATGGCCTTTCACTCTGTATCCTTAATTGGTATGAAAGGATTTCTTAGCACACAATAGCCCAGAGTTTAGGATAGTTAACGATGCCTTCATTTTTGTAATCATCCACTCCATTGAGGGTGATTACACTAAAATGTTATCAATAGAAGTAGCAACTAAGGTGAAAGCCATTGGGGCATTCTATATACAATTCATAACATTCACATACATCCGGGTCATAGGAGCCACCCTAGCACCTAAGAAGCTCCCAAGATACCCTCCTGATAAGGTAGTTCTACTAGAGATAGCAAGGTAGTTGTTTGATGCTCATGAGCATATCAAGCATAAGAAGAAACACGATTGGGACTTTCCTATTTCAGTCGGTCCTCATTGTGTTCCTGACATGAAAGTCTGCAAGTCATTGGTTGGGGAATGGGATGAATTCCCACTAGCAACCTACAATCTGGTGAGGCCACATTTTGATCCCATCGGTACCTATAGCCACATAATGGGAAGACACTACATTCATGAGCCACATGTTGAGGACCATTGGGCCAATTGTGTAGATGATTATGAGGTGAGAATCTGTGACTATTGCCAGATGAGCTTGGAGCTGGCACAGGGTGCCCTTTCCTTGAAGATTCTGCAAAAGGTGTTAGATACCGACTCAGATAAAATTTTGGATTCCATATATAACACAGACAGGGTATACACAAGGACCATTCTAAATGCCGAAGTAGATTGAGATGAGAATGACAATATGGACTTCAGAGCCTGGCTTGTGATCAAGTTGATAAAGTCTTGGGTTGCTCGTCCATTTCCTATGCAACTGCTTCCCATGAAGCAACTCCCTAAGAAACCATCTCAAGAAAAGAAGAAGGGAGAGAAAGTACTAGAACCATAGTTCAAAGGGGCTGCCCCTCTGAAGATTGAGACTGTGTATCGACATGATCGTCCCACCATGTATGGTCCAGTTACACACTCCAAAAAGATGAAAACTAGGATGACCAGAAGTATCGCTCCATCGGAGGCACCTTCATTGAGTGACCATACTTCTCCCAACTCAGAGAAGAAAACAAAGTTCAAAATAGTAGGACCTAAGTCGGCTGGAGTAAGTAAGGGCCATGTTTACAAGAGAAAGGCAGGCTCAACCCCCACACAGATGGATACTTTGGCAAAAGAGGATGAGGAGGTGTTAGATGATGTTCCCCTCAATAGGAGGACCTAGTCAGCAGGATTTTTGAAAAGAAGAAAGATAGTGGATGATGATCCTACAGAGGATGAAGGGGCTACTTAGGCGGAGCCAATGAATTTGGATGCTCTTGGCGATGATGAATTCAACATCTCAAATTTTGCAGGTTTGCATGGGTTCAAAGAGTCTGAGCAACAAGATCCTATGTAGTTCACCAGCCTTTTCAGTGGTATAGGAGAAGAACTACAACAGGAACCTCAAGGACAAAATGATGTGGAAATGACCAAAGACCAAAAGGTGGAAAGCATAGGTGGCTATCCCTACGAGGGATGTTAGCATGAAGGAGATCACTCCAGAGGATTATGTGTTGGAAGAAGTTGACTTGGGGGAGCCAACTAGAGAAGGTAGCAAAACCTTGGCTACTTTGGGTTTGAAGCATGCTCTGGGATTCATGAGTAAAGGCGAAGGAAGGATAAAGGCTCTGGAAGAACAGAATGAAGTGATGAAGAAACTTATTCTGAAGACGGCAGGTCCAATTGACCCAAATGACCCAGAAGCCTCATTATAGGAAATTTTGGAAAAGAAGGGGGGTATAGACACTGATGTTCTACATTCTTTTGTACAAGCTTGTGTTGAATGGAAGCTAGATTTTGAGTAGTTCACTAGCTTATCTCTCAGACAGATTTTAAGGCCCTTTCAAGGTGTTTTGGCAGCAATAACTTCTTTAGTAGAGATTATGAGTGAGGAGAGTGGTGTAGAAGAAACTATTCTCAGTTGGCAAAAGGTACTGGATGAGTTAGCAATGATAAGAAAGCAACACTTCCAGGTGCTGATGAAGATTTATGAAGGAGAAGAATTGGATAATTTTGAAGAGTGGATCCAAGAGATAGTGGCGGCATTGGTCATATTTGAGAAGGTTCTCAAAAGATTGAATAAAAGAAGGGATGACAACATGCTATTTGTAAAAGAGCTACAGGAGTTCTTTGAAGGATTAGACTTGGATCTGTTCGATGATGATGATGATAGGACTATGCACTCAGTGAATGATATTGTCAATCAATACCTGAGTATATTCTAAGGGGTAAAATTGAAGGAGGATCTTTAGCAGATGTTCTATCAGAGGGAGGAGATTCAAAAAATGCTATCCCGAGAGGAAGAGATAAAGGCCTTCGCTAAGGAATTGATAGGTTTCAGAGATAGACAGAGGGAGATTCTCCAATGGATTAAGATGTCAAACTTTGATGAGGTGTTGGAGGTGGTGGGTAGATTCAACAAAGCACATCCAAAAGTGCCTTCTAACTAGCGGACCTGCAGCTCGAGATTTGTCAACTCTTGTGTACAAAAAGTTCAGTGTTGGTACTTAGTCATTTTTTCAATGCAGGATTTTCGGCCATTTCGGCCATAAGGAGTTTTTGGCCACCTAAAAGTCCAAAAACTCCAACAACTCTAAAGTAGTAGAGATAAAGACAGCACTTGGTCAATTTTGGGTGTTGCATTTTTCAGACCAAGTGTCAGGTTTTGGGCATTTTTTTTGCACGTCCAGGAGTTGACTCCAATTTTCTCAGAGATCACTTTTCAATCATCTGGGCTTCTTTCTTTGGGTCATTTGGGCATGATTGTGGGATCTCTTTCAATTAGGACTACCTGAAGCGGCTAAGGCCAATGATCAAGGGTACAAACATGAAGATCATCAAGTGCATGCACCAGTTCCAGCCCCATTTTTGAGATGTCCGATGCTTGATTTATTCAAATCTTTGTAGTGCACAAGGTTTAATTCCATGCTATGGTAGTTTAGCTCACCTTTAGTAGTAGTTTCTTTAATGCAATCTAGAGTTTATATTTCTTTTCAAGTTTTAGCTGCAGCAAAACCCTAGCTGCGAAAATAAGAGCATGGCTCTATAAATTTTAATAAAATGATGTAATGAAGGTCGATTTGGTCATTAATACAATACATAAAATTGGTGCTTCATTCATGGTGTGACTTGTCTGCTATCTATGCAAAATTTTTGAATGTGTGACTTGCTCATTCTTTATTTCAAAGAGCCATTGGTTGTTTAATGATTTCAAGTCTGCAATCTTTTAAATTGGTGTTTGCTAGTATTACATTGCTTTGTTGGGACAAATTTCTGAGAAGATCTTTCTTTGGAGCTTAAAGATCAACTTGTCTCACATGTGCACACATCTGGAGTGGCTTTGTGATCTGATGAGTTTTGACTTATCATACATCTGCATTTGTTCAAATTCTATCAATGATTGCATCCATTCAGCTGAAGATTGTGACATGATCTGATCTCTGTTGTGTGGGTCTCTTCATCTTCTTGGTCATTTAATTCACTTGGTGGTGTGATTACTTGCATATGTCTATTAGGTTTCTTTCAGCATTTCCTTTCAAGTATCTCATTACCTTAGGCCTTCTAACCCTCTTTGCCAGTTGTTTTTAGTAGGATAATTTCATTTAGCATTGTTTTTGTTTCTTAAAATTGAAAATTAGATAAAAAAAGAGAGAGTGTGGAACCCTAAAGTCTGTTTTGTAGTTTTCCTTAAGATAAGAACCAGCAAAGGCCTCCTTGTTAACAAATTTACATTTGTCTTCCATTGAGCTATCCGAGCGGTTGAGACCCAGCTAGAAGGAACCTTGAGATTGATTTCATCAATCTTCCAAGAGGGGAAGTTGTTCACACAAATTCCTAGCCATTGTCTTCGTGTAAAAATGATGCTCAACAATTCTATTGCAAATTTATGTTGTTTATGATATATAATATGATCATTCAAACATGCATGTATTGTTCGATACTTCATTTTAATATCTTTCATAATGGCAGATAATTCTTAGTACGAGTGAGGTAGAATGTTTGATGGTGGTAACAAACACTCACCTATCAACCTATGACCAAAAATATAATTTATTAATATAAAGAATATTAATTGCTACATGATTCACCCAATGTTAATTGTGAGGGAACTATGACTAAAAAAATGAAAAAAGATGACATACCTTAACATCGTGTCATTTCTACGTTGGATAAACCATTCATAACCTTCAAGTTCACCAACAACAATATAGTGGCAAGAAGAGTTCTTTGGGAGCCTTCGTATAGGGGCTCAAGTGCCTTCTCAAGTATAGGTACATCAAGGTCTATGTCAACATCATCATCATCATCATCTTGATCATCGTGATCATCATGATCATCTTGATCATCATGATCTTCTTCATCATCATGATCTTCTTCTATGGGATCATTACCTTCTACTTCTATATTCACACCTCCATGTTCCCTCATTTGGAAATCCGCATTCTCTGGATTGTCATGGTCCATAACATGAAACCCACAGTGGTTGACCTATATCAAAATGATGACCTTATATTAACCATGACAATTATGTCATCATCAAATCATGTCTTATGTATTTTATAAGTTATTAAAATACATACCAATGGATGAAATTCATTTCCCCTTCAATGTGACCATGTTTCCTACAATGTTCCTCAGTTATTTTGATTAGATATCTTCGAGTCTTTAAGCCCTTACAAATTTTGCAAGGACAATAACATTTTCCATCATCTTTTCTTTTTAAGTTAGACCACAGTCTAGCAATTGTCTCCCTATTTTGTTGTGCATTGATATCGTCAGACATGGTCTTTCTTGAATGGAATGACTCATTGGTGGAAGAAGGATGATTTGTTTGCAACCTAAAAATTCTATATCAAGTGTATTAAAATAACATCCAACATAATAATCAAGTAAATTCTAGCAGGTTTATTTAATTCTATTTGTTAAATTTTATTTTGAAAAGTAAGAATATCTAAATTAGCATAATGATTATGATACAAATTCAGGGACACAATGTTCACACTATTTGGAGTGCTCCTGCATCCCCCTATTTCATGATGATGTCAAGTCTATGATACTTCAACCTAATATGAATGGTTTTATTATAATTCACTTTAAATTGTGAATAGTTCAATTTTTGACCTTCAACATCAACACTTTATGTAGTGGTCATTAATGAACTTCCACCCAAGAAAACCTTTATTAATTCATGGTTTTGTAAAATAATGTTAGGTGGTTTAGATTATCATGCAGTAGATCATACATATAATACTCATTAAAAAAAATTAAAAAATTAAAAAATAATATTAATATCTTAGTTCTTTTAGGAAGTTGTTATTGAGTTTTAGTGCATTTTTTACAAAGTTGCACTCCAAAGTTGCACAGATTGTGAAATGTTGTTAATTTTTTGCAACACTATCGGCAGATTGTAAGTCTGGTTCTCCAATGACCACAACCAATTTCATGTTGGTTGGATCAGTTGGAAGACTTTTTGGAAGTGGTTTTTAAACCTTGTCCAATCACGGGATTGGCACAAGGAGATGATCTTCGAAGCAGCATTGAATAAAAGAAACACAAAAAATATTCTGAGTACATTTTTGTTATCATACTTTGTCTGTTGCAAATAGGTAGATGGATTGATCATTTTGCAAGTTCATTGTATGCATTGTTTATTTGAATCCATCTTAGTTTTGACTATCGTTTGATTTCAAGTTTTAGTTACATTTACATAGTCAGTTATGAACTGAACACATGGCTTGACTTTTGTAGCAAACCCAATCATGTAATGGTTAGAGAGTTTTAATGTCACTGCAGGTTCATTTTCGCATCCACAGTTCTTGTTAGAGTTCATTTAACTAGACTTAGAAAACATTGTATTTTAAATTTGGTGTTGATCTACGCAAGAACCCAACCTCACTGACAGACCGGCTTGGGAAAATCTATAGTCAGCTTTGTCGTGAAGGTGGAACCTTGACTTGTGGTTTCCCCATTGGATTCCAATGCCATTGGGTGAGATCCCAAATCCTTAGGCCATTTTTGGAGGACCCTATGGAAGAAGTTGGGGACAAACCTTTCATTTTCCTCAACCTATCACCCATAATCAGATGGGCAGATAGAAATCATTAATAGGTCCTTAGGCAATCTTCTAAGATGCCTCACTCAACAACATGGAGGTTCATGGGACACAATTCTACCATAGGCAGAATTCTCATATAATGATTCACTGAATAGGAGCACAGGTCTAACACCTTTTCAAATTTTCTATGGAAGCCACCCAAGGGGAGTCTTAGAGTTAAGAGATGTGAAGGATATGGACAGGAAGAGTGCTCTAGCAGAAGACTTTGCCCAAGTGATGAAAGATATTCAAGAACAAGTCAGGGACAAACTGAAATATACCATAGAGAAATACAAACACCAGGCAGACATGAAGAGGAGAGATTTGCAGTTTAGAGTTGGGGACTTAGTGATGATTCACTTAAAGAAAGAAAGATTACCAAAAGGCCAACACACCAAACTTATGATGAAGAAGATTGGCCCTTTCAAAATCCTAAAGAAATGTGGCAACAATGCTTACAAAATAGACCTTCCACCTGACATAGGACTTTCACCTATCTTCAATGTGGCTAAAATTTATGCTTATAAGTCTTCTAGTGATGTGAATGTTGCAAGAATAGGTCATCTAGGCAATGCAGATACAACACAACTTCCAAGAATAGTCACTCTGAAGATAGAATGTATTTTGGACAAGAGGGTAACCAAACAAACCAAGAGAGGCACTTACTATGCATACCTGATCAAATGGAAAGATTCTCCAGTAGAGGATGCCACTTGGATGACTGAGTCAGAGATCAAAAAGGTAGGGTACAAGCTTGAAGACATTCCAACTCAAGGGACTTGAGTTCCTTTGAGGTGGGCAGTAAGGTGCAGGGCACTGGCTCCAACAGAGGCACTACACCTTGGATTTATCCTTGGTTTAAAAAAATGATCAACTTAGGATTATGCAGTAGTCTCTTATAGATTCTAGTCTCATCAAGTCCATTTGTAAAGGCTAAGGACTCATAGGTGTTTTATAAACCTTGAGTTCCTTAAGCCCTAAAGGACATTGGCATAGGATGTTTAAGGTTTTAAGTCTTAAAATAATAGGTTAGACCAAGGAAAAGGCTAACCCAGTCCTTAGGATAGAATAGAGTCATAGTTTAAGACATTTTAGCAAGATTTGAAAAGTGCAACAAAAAGTTGCTAAGCAACTTTTACAACTTTTTCAAAAAGTTGTCAAAGTTGCTATTTTGTGGCTAATTTGAAGATCTAACTAACTCCAACCGATTCAAGGGTAGTTTCTCAGTGGAGGAAGTTTATATATGTCTAAGAACCTTCCCAATAGAACAAGTTCCATTGTACAACTCTGTTTTGAAAAATTAATAAAGTTCTCTGGTTTTCTCTTATAAAATCCCTATTATTTGTAGTGTGTATGATTTGTACGGATTGGTGAAGGGTGATAAATGAATTTTTTTGGAATTCTATCCTATTAACTTGAAAATGCAACAAGTCTGAGTTCATTTGGTGATTTCTAGCCCAAGTTTTGATAGGATCTCTAAAACTAGTCCAGAAACCCTTGCTCCAACAGGGTTGTGTGCAAATGGAGATCTAGCTCACGATTCTACTGGCCAAATTGCATGAAAACCAATAAAAATGAAAGATATTATAATGCTTTCAAAGATTCCATAAGGAGGAAACTAGGGGATGAAGTTTTCTATTTTTACAAACGAGCCCTAGACCAAATACCTCTATGTATTTGGTCCTGAATTGTAGGAGTTTGAGTGTGCAGCAGTTTGCATGAAGCAAGTGATCAAGTGAATAGTGGATTTGGAGTAATTTGGCATCCCTCTAAGTGTTCACAAGTTTATTTTGGATCTATGTACCCATTTATTAGGACTTCCTTTGAAAACCAAGCCTAATTAGGTCTGATTAGGACTATGTACTTAGGAAGAAGTTTGAAGTGTTGGAGTAGATTTGTAACCTATCTTTTGGTGGATAGTTAGATATATCTAAATGATGCAAATCCTTCACATTTTCTTGGTCTATCCTTTGTAAATTTTTGGAGTTCCAAAGTAGTTTGGTAGGATACTTAAAGGGCTCTATTTGGAGGAATTTGTCATTAGAACCTAAAATTGATCTTTTGTGAGTCAGATATCAAGGAGTCCTAAGAGGTATATGTAAGTTGATTAGTAGAAGGGAAACTATTGTTTGATCTCCTTCATTTTCCTTAAGTATTTGAAACTTAGAAGTTTTGGGTGAGGGTACATAGTACCTTAGAATTGAGTCTTCCACTATTGCACTCTTCCTAGGTTTGTCTATGGGCAACTATGGCACACTAGTATACACAATTATTATATTCACGGGTCAAAAGGAAGATTAGAATAATTAAAGTAAAAGTGATTATAATAACTTGGGCAAGAAGGCCGAGAATCCTTCCTAATAAGCTTTGTATTCATTCTTATAAATTTACTTCTTCCCCAGCTGTACTCACATTCATTGCAACTTGATCAGTTTAACTAGGTTCAAATTGGTCAATAACTGAGCACTAATCTTTAGTTTCTCAGTTGTTAAGAGCCATCAAATTTTGAGAAGTTCATTCTAGTGTTTGAGAGTTCTTTAAGTTATAACTATGTAGTCCACAGTAATATTTGAGAGTGCTTCAGTTTCTCAGTTACTTAAAAATTCAATTATGGCATCTGTTGTGATTGATGTTGTTCTTGAAAATCTTGGCAGGATGTTGTTAGAAGAGATAAACAAGGAGGTTTCACTTGTCTGTAACTTCACGAGTGATTTCGAATGGTTGAGCAAGAAGCTCACAAATTTAAGAGACTATCTCAGAGATGTAGATGCCCAAAGTGCACACAGTGCGTTCATGAAAAGCTGGTTGCTGGATGTTGAATACCCCTTATCCTATTTCGCATCCATACAAACTAGCATAATACAAAACCCTATCCAAGAATAATACAAAATAGAGAACGTAGAAACCCTTGACCATAAAATTATATAATGGAACCCTCATCGAGCCATGAAAAGAACAAGTAAAAGAAATAAAAATGTGATATATTTTCTTGTGTTCTCCTTCAGAAGAATAGAGCTTAGGGAAAATCATGACACATACCTAGCAATGAGCCCAAATTTCTAATTCACGTTTGCAAACAAACCCTAGGATAAAGCCGATTACACTCAACCAGCCCAGATACCTAGAAATTAGCCCAAATTTGTATTCATGTTTCCTCTGCAATTCCCTTTGAATCTTAGAGATCTTCGAATTTGTGTTTCACGCACTGCAATTCCCTTGAAACAAATTCTCCATGGTAGTAATGAATGAGAAATGAAACCTTTTCTTTTTTTAAGTTATGCCCGTGTTAGTCAAAATTTTGACTAACATCGTGTTAGTCAAAATTTTAACACGGGCATAACTTTAAAAAAAAGAAAGTTTTCCTTCTATAGTCTGACCAACCAAAACCTTTTGGCTTCATGGTTGAAAATTTTGGTAGAAAAATGAGGTCAAATGTAGTAGTGTTTGTGTCTGAAAGGGTTGGGTTCTTAGAGTTTATTTGGAAGATGCTTTGGTTTGAGAAGGAATTCATGCACTAGAGGAGGAAGGGTACCTTTATGCCTCATGTTTTGAAGTTTTCTAGTTTTACTATTGGCTCAGGTATGTTAATTGAAGTACAAAACTACATAAAGAATAGTTTCAGATTGGATAATGATTTAGCTAGATGTTATGATCTAGAGGGTCATGTCAAATCTTTCATGGAAAAATATGAACATCATTTCAATATGTATGAGGATATTAAGATAAAATGTGATGAGGTCAACAACATTATTCTAAGGGTTAGGAAATGGGTGTTAGGAATGGGAACACTGAAAGGGGGGGTGAATCAGTGTTCACTTAATTTAATATTTTTGCTTTACTTCTTAAACTTAACTTGAATGCTTAAGTAATGAAATGAACATCAACATAAATAAGAAACATGAACTCAACACATAACACCAATGTGGTTACGGGGAAACCCAAATAGGTAAAAACCCTGGTGGGAATTGACACCCACTAATAATCTATAGTAGTGTTTTATGATCCTTGTTAGAGGATCCTTAACCCTGTTAGGAGTTGCTTTACAATGTATTTAATACAGTAACCTGGTCAAGGGTCAGACCCTGTTAGGAGTCTTTTATAATAACCCTATTAGGGGTGTGGGCACACTGTCCTAGAGCTCACTGCTCAAGTGGTGAAGGCTACAACCTTCTAATCTCAGATACACACTATATCTACTGGATGAACTAGCACTGTGACACTGCTTGTCTGACCAATTCCTTGATGTGTTGATCCTTTGACCTCTTACAAAGCTCTAATACATCTTAAAAACTCTTCACATACTTCTTCTCTACTTCTTTCAACTCTATATTAACTACCATGTCTAATTACAAGGGCGCATCTAATATTTATATGCACATACAAAATAATTAACTAGGTTGGCCCTTTAACCGATTACATACAATGCTTCCAATTGAATTGGCTCAAGAGTGTTTACAAACAAAAATAATTATATGTTTACAACCTAATTACAATAGGTGCATAGCCTTTACAAAATAATAACATAGTCGCTAATCAAATTTCCATCAGTCGGCTGCATACTCTGTTATGTTTTGGCATTCACTGGCTGTGTAACTTCAACTATCTATAAATTTGTCATACTTGCATATATGATCATGCGCTCATAGAATAAGCATGAATACACTCTTACCAGCCTATCTTCTAGGGTGCATACCATAACTTGGTCATACACACGTGTGATGATGCTCTAAACTACTGGTGCTCTGCTAACTGTCGAGTCTTCTACACAACCAATTTTTTTATCTTCTCATCAAGTGCCCTGACTCAAAAACACTATATGACTTTGTTGCCATAATGACAACACTATATTAAGTCATATATACTAGTATAGTCAACTTGCCAACAATCTCCCCTTTTTTCATTGATGGCAACAAAGGAATATGGCAAAGTTACTAACTGTCCCTTAATACAAAAAACACTTAATCATACTCTATCTTATATCTCCCTTATATCTTCTTACTATACATTTTATTTACATAGCTATAGCTCCATATTCTATACATACTCCCCCTTTGACATTAATGACAAAGGTGTTACAAAACTAAATTTGTACAAGTACTTACACTGAAAGTACATCCGGGCATGCAATCTGTAAATTTTGGATCTCTTGCTTCCAAAATGCAATCAATGCATTGATTGTTTGGAGATGGGTGCATAAGGCATATTGTAGTTTCTCCATCTTCTCCAAATCTGAACTAGGACCTTGATCATATGTCACCATGGTGGCATTGATCTCCTTGATATTCTAATTCAACGCATCTACGGAGGGCGCAAGAGCATTTCTAAGCTGAGTCTGCCTAGCCCTTATCTTTGACATCTCCTTTTCTGCCTTCTCAATTTTATCAATCTATCCTTGATATACATTGTTACACATGTTTACATTAGTAGAGGGATCTTCTATTGACTTCCTCACTTTTTCAATCATAGCCTCTACTTCTTGAATCTTCTTGTAGTGATCGGTTGTCAATTTATCTTGATTCATGCAGTCAGCAATAATTTTCCTTCCTTTTGCTACAAACTCTTTCAAAGTTGCTTGTCCAACCTTGAGTGAACTAAGGTCTTGCAAGAAGTTACTGACCAACTCATTTAGTCTTTTCTTCATATACTTCTCCTCTGCAACTAATGATGTTGATTCTTCCAGGTTAGATAAATTACTCTTGAACTGTGAAAGAATTGCACTTACATCATCAACAAAGTGTACCTTGGACACTTTCTTATTTTCTAGTAACAAGTTGTTCAAGATATTTACTGATTATGCAAAGAGGGGATTCCTCATTACCTATTTCTCCTTGGCCTTCTCCATAGCTAGGACACTAAACTTGATCAGGTCTTCTTCTCCCCATGAGTCCAAACTAGTGGTGGCGGGTGTCAAGCTTGACAACAATGATGTTGCAGGAGTGGTAGGAGTGCTATCCATCACTTCTTGCTTTACTTTGCTTAGCATTTCAATAGATGGCTTATATGTTGTTTCATTTCCTTTTTCCTCTTGTTTTTCTTTCTCCTCTTCCATCTTTTCTTCCTCTTTTTCTTTCTCTTCTTTTTATGTTTCCTTCTTTTCTTCTTTTTCATTTGTTATATCTTCAATGTGTACTTCTTCTTGTGGCTTGGGTGAATTGTTACCGCAAAGGATTTCAGCTTCTTGTGTGCTCACAAAGGCTTCCTCAAACTTATCTAGGTCTCTATCTGTAGCCGCCATGGCTATTTCTACATTGTCAATGATGATAGTGTTATCTTTTAGTGACTCTATCATGGGCGCAGACTTTTCTACCTCTGTATGTGTTTCTACTACAGGTGTTGAATACCAAGGAACTTTCATTGATACCTTTATGGTCTCTGACTCCTTGGATCCCTTAGGAGGCACTTGAGTTGTGTGTGTAGTAGATGGATACATGTGTCTGTTCAAGAATACCTTCTCAAAGGCTTTCTCTGTATCTTTAGATACTAACTCATAATTTTTATCCATGATATGTAGTGTTCTTGTCTTATTCCGGAGGTGTGGTTTCACCAAATCTAACAACAAGGCTTTCTCTTCAAAAGAACATACCGGGAGACTTTCATGTAGAATTTTCTCTCTTATTCTTAGATCTTCCTCATTTTCCTATCTCTTCAAGAATTCCAAAATGTTCCATACATTGTCTAGAATCATTGTTTTTAGTTCTAGGACTATCTTTTTAAACTTCAACATATATTTGACAATCATTCCATGAATCTCTGATTTGTCAATCTCACTATATTTCTCATAGAACTTTCCTACATGATCAATTCTGCCTTCATCAACAATCCTTGAACTCAACACACTAAGACTAGGTTTGAAACTTACTTCTTGAGGTGTTTGAGTATTCTTCCTGCTTGTTGTTGCTCACAAGGATGGATCAATAGTGTTGATATCTTTCTTCCTTTTAGGCATTGCGTTATCCTCAGGAGGAGCAGTAAGATCAATTGTTACTATGGGCATAGGAGGGGAAACATCAGATTTACCCTTCTGATCATCTGATTTCTCAATTTTCACCTTCTTCATCTTTGGATCATCAGATTATGTCTTTGTTGTAGCTGCGCTCTCTATTTCCAAAACAATCTTGTCTTGCCTTGCTTTGTCTAGGTCTGCTTGAGAAACTCCATGAATTTTCAAAATCTCTGAAGTAACCTTGGAAACTTTTCTTTTTGTTGTTGTGATGTTCAATAAAACATTTAATTCTCTTGTTTTCTCTTCATAAGTCCCCCACCTAGGTTCATTGAGGTCCTTAGGTGCTAACAACAGAACTTGAGCATAAGCCTCTAGAATAGGCTCTTCAACTTCATATCCCAGTGGATGAATCCACTTTATTATTGGTTCAACAGCCTCCATGCATGTTGTATCAGTCTCTACCATGAAACAAATACTATCCTTGTATTTTTCAACTATCTTTTCAGGTATCCTATACCTCATCTGCATTCTCACTTTGAATGTTTTCAACTCTGATTTCATGTAAGCCTTAAGGGTACTTTCTATGGATACCTTAAAGGATATCTATGGCATAGTGGGAATAGATTTGTCTAGATACAAATTAGACACCTTTCCAAGAATATGGAAGTACATATAGATTATTAAAGACCCAAACCTGAATATCTTGGTCTTGTCATGCTTGATGGCTTTTATGTTGTCTATTAGTTGTGTGTGCAAGATCTCACACAGATTAAACTCTCCATTCTCTCTTACCAACCTTATTGCTACTAGAATGGTGGCCCTTGACACATTGTTTACTCTACTAGTGTGTTGGAACCTATATCCCAGTATCATGGACATTAATTTGATGTCTTTCTCCTCTATAGGCTCTATTGTCATTCAGTGCCTATCACTTCTTGATTTGCAAGTTTTCTCAACCAGTTTTCTCATGTCCTTGCCTGCTGGAAGAATGACACCTTTCTTAGACAAACCTATCATCTCTTGAATTAGATCTCCTATTATCCTAACCGGTACTTCTCCTATCCAAAATAGGTCATCATGGATCCTGCTGAGTAGGATCTTGATCCATTCTGACTCATAGAACTCATATGTCATATCATATTCCACTATAGGATGATTTTCCAACTACGCATACTTATCCAAAAATGTTTTATCAAGTTTCATCATTGTTTTCATGTGCACTCTTATTCTATCCAAACCTACTGGTTCCTTCTTGCAATATATGTATGCCCTGATATCTTCCACATGCATAACACCCATGGGAGTGTGGGAGAATGCACCTTCTAGGTCGTCTAGTGTGGACTTGAATAGATCCCTCCTAAACACAGATCTCTTCTTCTCTACCACATCAAATAAAATGGGAGTAGCCATTACTTGCTTGTATATCACTTTCCAAATTATCTCAAAGACTTCTGAATCGGCACGACGGATTAGAGCTTCCACAACCAATCAAATGTACTTGCTAAACATTGGAAAATCAATCTGTAATCCTTCATAATCAAATTCTAGGGATCCTCTTCTCTCCAATCACTCTTAATTTGAATGCAATGAGAGATCTAAAAGCTTTTGTGTACTTTAAAGTAAGAATTCCACCATTAATGCTTGCCGCATAAACCAGGTTATCACTAATAATTTCCAACTTTTATTGTGTAATCAATCAGCTAGTGCACTCTTGCACATAGGTTCTTATAGTCTCCAAGAGGTTAAGTTCAAAGGTGCATACTCTGAGGGTGAGTATACCAGTCGCACAAGGGTTTAGAGCTAAATTAGCTCCCCCTATGATCTCAAGGGCCATTCATCCAGATGTAGAGGGTGTGTCCACTGTGGATGCATCCAATACATTCTCATCAACCTTATCCTTCTTTGCCTCTGACCAAATCAATCTCACATCTTCTGAAGCTTTCACAAACTTAACTTCACCTTCGGTATCCAGTATTGATTTTTTTGGATTTTTAGGGATTTCCTGACTTTGCATCCTTGATCTACAAAACTTTGAGATGTGTCCAACCTTGTTACATGAGTGACAAATAATTGGAGGCCTTATATTCCTTGGCACATTGACATGGGTTACCATTTTACACTGTCTAGTTGAGTGACCATTATAATTACATATCTGACATGTAACATTCTGAGAGCTTACACTTGGCTGATTCTGATTTCTTTGATTATGCTGAGTCTTGTTCTTCTGACTTGTTTTACAATTCATAGCTCTATGACCAAATTTATTGCATGAATAATAGTAACCATTGAAAGGTCTTACCTTTGTACAGTTCCTTGCTATATGTCCATGCTTGTTACATGCATAGCATGTTCGATCTACTAGCTTGCACTCATTCTTGGATGGTTCAACATGATCTTTAGTCAAACTTCCAGTCTCCTTAGCATATGTGGTGTCTTCTGGTGCTTTCATTCTTTCTCGCATGTTGTCAATATGATTTTGTGCTTCATTGAATCCAATGTCGCTGGTATCTCCTTTAAGCTTCCAAGCATATATTTGAGATTCAATTAGATCCTTGCTTGTGTGTAATTTATCAATGTGGTTCTTAGCCTCTTTCAATTCATATTCCAAGCTTTCCTTGTTGTTTCTTAGCTCCAAGATTTCCATGTTTGCTTGCCTCAATTCTTCATTCAATTGAAGGTTCTCTTTGATCTGTTCATCATAGACTTCCTAATTGTTAGTTAGCTTATCATCCAATTCTTCATTCAGTTCTTTCAGGGATGAATTTTATTCATTCAACTTCTTGATCATTATCCCTAAATCATTGGTAGAGAATTCTTTCAAATCTTTTCTTAGCCTTTTGATAACTGCTTGAGCATCACTAACTTTTTCTTTTAGTTCTTCAATTTTTTTTTAGATCTTTCCAGGTCTTCAAGAGCAGCTTCAAGATTTCTTTTCAGATGTTTCATTTTAACTTTGTCCATGATCTCCTCAAGTGGTTAAACTTCTTTGATGAGGACCAGAGCTCTGATACCAATTGTTAGGAATGGGAACACTAAGAGGGGGGGGTGAATCAGTGTTCACTTAATTTAATCTTTTTGTTTTACTTCTTAAACTTAACTTGAATGCTTAAGTACTGAAATGAACATCAACATAAATAACAAACATGAACTTAACACATAACACCAATGTGGTTACGAGGAAACCCAAATAGGTAAAAACCCCGGTGGGAATTGACACCCACTAATAATCTGTACTAGTATTTTATGATCCTTGTTAGAAGATCCTTAACCCTGTTAGGAGTTGTTTTACAATGTATTTAGTACAGTGACCTGGTTAAGGGTTAGACCCTATTAAGAGTCTTTTACAATAACCCTATTAGGGGTGTGGACACACTATCCTAGAGCTCACTGCTCAAGTGGTGAAGGCTACAACCTTCTGATCTCAGATACACACTATATCTACTGGATGAACTGGCACTGTGACACTGCTTGTCTGATCAGTTCCTTTGATGCACTAATGCTTTGACCTCTTGCAAAGCTCTAATACATCTTAACAACTCTTCACATACTTTTCCTCTACTTCTTTCAACTCTATATCAACTACCATGTCTAATTACAAGGGCGCATCTAATATTTATATACGCATACAAAATAATTAACTAGATCGGCCCTTTACAAACAACGCTTCCAATTTTTTTGGCTCAAGCGTGTTTACAAAAAAACATAATTATATGTCTACAACCTAATTACAATAGGTGCATATCCTTTACAAAACAATAACATAGCCACTAATCAAATTTCCATCAGTTGGCTGCATACTCTATTATGTTTTGGCATTCACTGGCTGTGTAACTTCAACTGTCTGTAACTTCGTTATACTTGCATATCTGATCATGTGCTCATAGAATAAGAATTAATACACTCTTACCAACTTATCTTCTAGAATGCATACCATAACTCAGTCATATGCATGTGCACTGATGCTCTGAGCTACTGGTGCTCTGCTAACTGTCAAGTCTTCTACACGTAGCCAATTTCTGATCTTCTCATCAAGTGTGCTGACTCCAAAACACTATATGACTTTGTTGCCATAATGAAAATACTATATTAACTCCTATATACCAGTATAGTCAACTTTTGAACAATGGGGCATATTAATGAAAATAGAGGGCAAAAGATTAAGCAAGGGCATCAGATTTCATAATGAAGTAAATCTTGAAACTATAAGGGTTGAAAAATGTATTGAGGATTTTGAAAAGCTATGCAATGAAAATGCACAATTAGATAAAGGGAAAGAAAATGAAATCAAAAAGCCTATATCTTCTCCAAGGAAGAAAATAAGGAAACTGATTTTGAATGAATCTAATTATGACTATCCTCCCTCAATTCCTTAAGAAGTAGTTTCAGCACCACAAGAATAAAGTGTTTCCCCTTTGGTTTCAGGTGAAGGATTAGATAATAAGATCAATTTAGAAGAAGTATCTTATATCTTTAAAATCCTTAAAGAGAATATTCATAAGTTAGGGTTGTATCTCCACCCCCTGTGTTTCAAGATGATGTGCGTGAGTTTAAGGCACATACCCTTGATGACAAAAAACCAATTGACATGGATGATGAAAGGGAGGCCTATGATATTATTGGAAGAGGAAGATTTTATTAATATAGAGGAATTTAGATACTTTTGGATTTGATATAAGATACAGCATTTTGAAGAAAATAAGAAGAAAAGACTTGAAGATGTTGATGAATCCCAACATGGAGCTATTGTGAAGTAGATGATTGATGAATTGCACTTAGATGAAATCACATGTACTACACAAGAGGCTAAGGAAATTGTAAAAAATAGAAATATGTTATTTTTTTCTGGATTAACATTGAAAAAATTGTTCTTATTAGACCAAGTGATAAAGCAACAAGATACCACAAATTTGAGACTATGCAGAAGATTTATGGATCATGGTTTAACCCTAAGATAGAAACTATTTCCACATGGGTTATTTTTAAGGGTGTTAGACCAAAATTTATTGGTATATCAAAAGGATCAGAGGGTATGGCTTTTGTTCAAACCATTGATAATACTAATCCATTGGTTTCTACTTCAAAGTTGATGCATAGGGCTATGTTCAACAAAGAACAGATGAAGCACATGCAAGATAAGATTGAGGAGCTTAAAATTAGAGAAGTGGAAATTAATAAGGTATTGAACAAGATGTATTTGTAGATGCAAGGTATGAAAGAAGAACTCCTCAAATTTAAAACCCACAGCAATAGCAGTACCATAGTTGTACACAAAAGTGTTCCAAAGACAGTGATGGAGGAAGAACAATTAGAGAAAGAAAGGCCTGAAAATCTTCACAAAGATTTTGTATATAGGAATTTGGAAGAAATCATATCTTTTAGGGTCAAATCCATCCTGGATAAGTGTGATGAAGTACTCATCGAATATAACAATATATCTCATATGATGGATTTTTTTAAGCAAAACATACTCGTGTTTATAGAATTGGTAAGGAAATGGAAGCCATCCCAATTTGAATTAAATAGGTTACATGACATCACTTGAAGAGATCTAAATGCTCATTCCTAGATAAAATCCATAGTACATATGTTAAACACAGTATCTAGTAGTTTAAGTTATATGGAGCAGGAGGAGGGTAAAGTGGAGCAAAAATTATCGACACTAGCAACCTCCAAACATTGGTCAACTCCGAGAATTTGTGATGATTTAGGAAATGTAAAAGGTTTAGAAGAATGGAGGAGAGATTTTATGGAGTTTCCACAGAAAATATTGACCCATTTAATGAAAGAAAGGGTTTTCAAGATCGATGAATTTCATGCATTATTGGATAAGATTATTGTTTTAGAAAGTAAATTTTTCAAATTCGAAATAGAGGTTCAGATTGCTATAGGAAAAAGATGGTTAGACCTTCTCATAGTCCTCTTTAAGATTGATCAGTTCAAATGGTCTTCCCATGCGTAGATTGCTCAATGGTTTGATGATTATATGAATATTCTAGAGGTAGTGCCAGATTAGTTTAGGAAAGGTGGCGAGGAGGATTTAGTTCTTTAAGATTAGTTTTTCTTTATATTATTGTAATAGTTGGTGATTCAGTTGTATTTTAGTTATTAGTTAGGAAGCATCATGATGGTCTAAAGCTTGTATGCATCCTTTTATTTTTGTATAAGAAGGATACCAAGTCCATTCGCTAAAGATATAGAATATAGGATAGGATAGCTAAAATAGATGATATATATATAGAAATATAGATGGCATCATTCAAAAATGATTATATAGTGAAATGTAACTGAAGCACAAATCAATTGTACCTATTTTTTGAAATTAATACAAAGACTCTCATTTCTGTCCAAATTGAAGAATTTTTCATTAAACTTGATCAGGGGAGTCCTCTGGGATTATTGATTCAAATTCAATTGCTACCTTTTAATATATTCATTGAAAATATTAGTGTTGCAATATAGTTCTTGGATCATCAAAGATTGGATGCAAAGTGTTGTCCATGTGTGACTTTGTCTAATTGGTTTTCTCTGAGAAATTAAATCCAATTGGACTAAGATTTGTATTGTAGAAGGTATTTTCCATATATGTGTGTGGTAGTGGATGGTGTATGTTGTCTCTCAAGATTTGTACATAAAGATCTAAAAAGGAATGACTCTATCTGCCCAATATTGGATAAGGACTGGTCTAAAGACTATTTCAGAATTCAGGGAATATTCATCAAACTATAGAGTTAATTATTCCATAAGTCGTATTCATAATTCATAATAATATTCTCTTAAAAAAATATTTAATTCACAATACACATACAACTCATTTTGGTCGATCTCAAGGACCAATTTCCACTTGGGAAATCATAAGGTTTAAATTTGCTATAGAAAAGCCTTTGACCAAGTGATTAGGATTTGAGGTGAAGGTATACCCACCTAGGTTTAGGGAAGGCTAAAGTACGGGAGAATTGTATCAAGGTACTTTTCTCATTTTTTGGCCAAGGGTGATTGAGTAATCCTACTAGAGAATTGGCAAGCTCTTGGATTTCCAATTTGTAGTTTTGGGAACCAACAAGACCAACACAAAACTGTATTCACCACACCTTGGAGTACATTTTGTTACTAGGTCATGTCGTTTGGTCTAAAAAATGTAGGTGCTACATATTAGGGAGCCATGACAACTATCTTTCATGACCTCCTTCATGGAATTATGGAAGATTATGTGGATGATATTCTAGGAAAATTGAAGACACAAGAATCACATATTTTTGTGCTTACCATAATCTTTGAAAGATTGGAGAAGTACAAGGTTCAACTAAATCTTAAGAAATGTGTCTTTGGTGTATAATTAGACAATTTTTTAGGCTACATTGTCTCTCGTAGAGGAATAGAAGTGGATCCTAAGATGGTGAAATCCATTTTGGAGATGTCACCTCCTAAGACTCTGAAACAACTACACAACTTGCAAGGAAGACTTCGGTTGATCAAAATATTCATGTCACAATTGGCAGACAAAGTGCATCCTTTTTCTCACCTACCAATAAAGGATATAAAATTCATTTGGGATTGCTTATGCCAAAAGGCCTTTGAATAACTCAATTAATGTCTAGCTAAACCACCACTATTGGCCTCGCTTGTTCCAGGTTGACCTTTAGTCCTATACATCTTAGTAAATATAGTAGAACTACGTGCTCTCCTAGCACAACTACATGAAAATGGAAAGGAGTGTGCCATCCAATACCTCATTTAGTGGTTATGAGCTTAACTATACAACTATTGGGAGAGATTGCCTAGTTGTAGTCTTTTGCCTAGTTGTAGTCTGTAGTCTTTTGCATAACCATAATAACATTATAGTTAATTTTAATTATTTATATTTTTTATATTCATCTATCTATCTAATTAAATTTATCTAATTAAATAAATTTATTTCCTATAGTATTTAAAATAAATTTAAATACTACCCCCTAATGTATTAAATTTAATTTATTACATGCTTCTCCATATTCTCCTTTTAAATAATTTTTTTATTTTTTTATTCCTCCACATGCTTTATTTCTACTACACCATGATTAAGTTAAAATTTATTTAATTTAATCTTAAACCTAACCTAGATGCTACCCTACAAATATCACTTTCTATCTAATAAGCCTATTTATTAATTAACTAAGGTTAATTAAGTTAATTTTCATTTTCCTACAAAGATTAGTCCTATTTATTTGCTCACACATGTGTGAGCAAATAATTTAAAATGCACCTTTTCAAAAATTGCTAAAAAAGCCTAAACAAGGCTTCTTAAATTTTTTGATGACACCTCTTACACTTTTTAAAAGTTTGAAAATTGACTTTCTCTTACACATTTTTTACACACACTAACAAATGTGTACTTGGAGTACACATTGACCCTTCACATCCTAAGTTGTTCACACATGTGAAAAAGCCTTGGAATTTGCATGGCCTATGTGTCTCCTCGGTGGAACATATGTGGATGCCACGTAGATGCCACCTCACTCCAGCCCTCCAAAATGCTATAAATAAGACCCTTGTCTCAAGAAAATGATACGCTTTTTGTTTTGTGTTCATTCTTGCATTCTAGAGATATTATGTTAGTTATTGCATCTATTGTGGTTTTTATTACTAACTCTTTGATAGACTATTTGCATTCATGGTAGATTTAGAGTTTGAATCTTAGATAGTTTTCATTGATTGCTAATCATAGTTTCATTCAATAGCTTCATCTACTCTTTGATTTCTTGTATTGAATGTTTGAGGGTTTCTTTCATAGCTCCTCCTTGAGTATTTCAATCTTTCATTATGATCTAGTTTGCATTCATTAGTGGGATCAATACTTGTGTTGGGAATGCACACCATCACCCTCTCTAAGAGCTTAAATCAAGAAAGTCTTGGGTGCACTTGCTTCATGCTCATTCGAGATTATTGGAAAGAAGTGTAGAAATGAGAATGAACATGATTTTCTTGTTAGTTTAAGATTTGAATATAAACATGTACAACTAATGTTTGAATGTTTATGCTTGTTCCACATAGATTAATTTTCCTCATATACAGAACCTAACCTAAATTGGCCTGAAGTGGAACAAGTTGAAATCATCTCCTAGTTGCTTCTATGGGAGGAAAAGACAAACTATGTTTAATATTACTAGGTAATCTTCATCTTGGGGGAAGAAGAAGAGTGTGTTGAGCTTCACAACTTTTTTATGGAATTGTAGATGGAAGCAGATAGAGTCCCTATAGTCAGGGCATTTTAATTTTTCTAGTTTAGCATGCATGAAATATTTGTATAATTAGTGGAAGTAATAATAAATTTTGAGTGATAAAACTATGTTTGTTCTAAGGTCCTTTCTTGTTACCAGTCTCTTTCAAGACCATTATTTTTGGAAATAAATAGTTTCACACACACACACACACACATATAAATGTAGGCTTTTCAAAAGCTAGTAAAGGAAGGGGGGAAGATAGCTCTAAAATAAAATTTTGGGATGTAATCATTTTTGGTAGTGAAATTAACCGAACTTCATGTTATTCTATTTTGAGCATCTTTGAAATAGAAATATATATCAAAATTGTGTATTTGTTATATTCTTTTTGTACTGTAAATTAAACTTTATGTTATGAAATTTGTCTCATGGTGCTTGCCTATCTGATTTGTTTACAAATGCTTTGCTTTAGAAACTTAATGTTCTTGAGTACTTATTCATTTGGGTTGAAATTATCTAGCCTCTTTTTATTTTCTTTGTGTTATATTATAAAATGAACTTTGTGTCATTTTATCTTTTTGGTTCCCTATATGAAATCATAATCGCATATGTATCATAGCTATGTGTGTGTTTTAGTTTTCCTTTATTTATTTTTGGTTGAAAGAATATCCCAATAACTAGTTACATGATAAGAGAGAGTTGTACCTCTGAAATTCAGAGGATGATCACCCATTTAATAGAGATCTCTCCAACAGTGGGTTAATAGTTTGTCCTCAATTTTGGGCATAAGGATTCAACTCTAAAGTTATTTTAGGAGGAAAAAATATGCAACTAACATATTTTTGGTGACTCTACTGGGATTAATTGAAAGACTAGTGTATTTTCTTCGTGCCTTCCCAAAAACAAAGGTTGTTGACTCTTTCTATTTAGAAAAACCCATAAACAGCTCAATGTTAGGTCAAGAAAATAAATTAATCCCAACTTAGAAGGAAGCCTACACCAAATTTATAAGAAATATTGGTAAAAAATGATCAGGTATTCCATTCATTCTTAAATGCATTCAAAGAGAGTGTGTGTGAGGCTAAGAAGAAGAAGCTACATTCATCTAAGTTCTTGTTAAGGGGCATGCATAATAGATACTATTTTCTCAAAGATTTGGATCAAAAATTTCAACTACAAACTTTGGTGGAAAGATTGAAATTGTTGAAAGAAGAACCAGAGTGCGAAGGACCAGTGTCATAATTTCTCTATCCTTGGTGAAAAATATTTCAAACTAACCTGGGATATGTCAGTTTTGTGCCATAACATTAATATGGAATAGGAGAAATTTTTGAACCAATGTTAAGATGAAGAACCAAAACCCCCTTGGTATATGTGCAGAGGGGTTAGATTGAGTGATAGGGAGGTCTTTTCTACCTAGTCCTATTCCACTTAGGACTTGCTCTAGGCCTTCTCTTTCCCTATTCTAGGGTTCTCTTAGACCCTATTTGTAATACCCCAAAAATGGGCTATAAGTTCATTAACCTCCTATATCAACACATCGAGCAAAATTGACATCGAAGTCCTAACCTAAGGCACATCTGAACATCATCGAATCCTAATTGATTATCTTAAAATTTGCATCGGGGGAATATTCCTAGCAATATTCCTAATTATCTTAATTATCTTTAATTTAATGATTATTTGGCAATAAATCACATTTATCCTAAAGTTTGATTAATTGAATATTCTAAATATTTAATTAATTAGATTTAATTTGGTCACTTAATTATTTAATTGGATTTAATTACATTTATTCCTAAATTGTATTATTTAAATTTGACAATAAATCAAAATTCCTATCATTAATTGATTAAATTCTTATTTAATTAATTAAAGCAAGTTGTCACATTTAATGATATTATTTTTGAATAAAATTTTGATTTTAATAATTGATTAACCCATAAATCAATTATTTTAATTTTCAAAATCAGTTAAGTTGAGAATAAATCACTTTATTTTTAAATTAATTTATAATTAAATCATGCACAATCAGAAAAGCAGGCAACTAGAAATTAACAATCAATTTTAAATTTAAACTCAACATTTGATGATGAGTTGGAATTTGATCTAAACTCTATTTTGAGTTAAACCTTGCTTTTGCATGATTTTTGTGAATTAAATTATCTTTTATTTATGATAACTCAAAAATCAACCTGAGTTTATCAAGAGTGATTTATGGATTTTTCCATGCATCCCCAAAGCCCTGGATTTCTATAAAATCAAGGCTCAGCTCTTCACAAATCATCTCATAATTTGCAAACTTATGCTGGCGAATTGACATTTGAAGAATTGAAGCTTTTTGCGAATCAACAACTTTTGTGAGATCATTCATATTTAGCATATCATTGTTAGATTAATTGTATTACATATCAGTTTTTCATATAGATTAGATTTCATATCATTTCTCATATTATTGCATAGAAAAACCAAAAAAAAAAAGATTAATTTGCATCTAATTCATATCTAGATTTTGCATTCAAATCCTTTGTTTAGGTGTCGTCAAGGTCACTGATCTCGGTCCAATCTGAGAATACATACTTGCATCTACTAGAAGGCTAGTAAATCCCCTGGTTAGATTAGTTTTCAATTACTTGCATGATTTTGATTTTAAGCTAACCTATAATGTTTTACTAAAGTGTTGTGTCTATAGCTAGGTACAAAATTCACACACATTTATGGTGCCCACCGTGGGGCCCTGAAATGGGTTTCCATTCAATTTCTATCAATTTCTATCATCTTCTTGTCATTTTATGTTCCAAGATGTGATTTTTAATTTCTATACGTACAATTGTCATACGAGTTTTGTCAAAAACTCGTATCAGAGGATACCCACTGTTGTACGACAATTTATTTGATCAAGGATCATAACATCAGAAAAATAGTGTCATTTGGAAGCCCAGTTGTCATATGATCTGATACCCACTGTCGTATGAGTTTTTGGACTATTGTCTGGGAGGTGACCCACTGTCGTACAAGTTTTAGTGCCAAGTTTCAATTGTCGTTTCACTTTTTCAGCCAATTTTCTAGATTTGGACTAACAACTAACATTAACAATTGCAATTTGTTGTTTCTGATTGATTTCTGCTGATTTTGATTGGGAAAAGCATAAGAATTGCTAAAAATAGGTAAGAATCTACTAAGCATGTTGTGAGGAATTCAGGTAATCTCCTTGGCTGATAATTTTTTGATTTGGATTAAAAAGAACTCTTGCGTGTCAAGCTTGTGTGACCTTTATTGCTTTCATATCACATATTTCATTTTGGGCTATAAAAATGAACATAGATTTTCTTTTCAGTATCTTTGTTACACATAGTAAATAGGCCCTATGAACACTATTTGTGGTTCTTGAGAGAGTGGGTTTCCAGTGAAACTCTTCTCAATGAAGGAACCCTTGTAGGTAGGGAGGATACTAAGGGAGTCTCACGTTCTACTAGATTTGTGTGTCTTTAGCTTCTGATTGATACATTCTCTCTTTGGAGAGGTGGATAGATCATGAGTGGTTGACATCATAGATCTTTGTGAGATAATCTTGGTCTTAGTGTGTCAAATTAATCTATTTGCTTTATTTGGGTTAAAAGTGAAAAGGCTAGAGGACTATGCTCTACTCCCTTTTTGGGTAGTACCAGAAACTCAAATCCTTGAATTTGGAACTAGTCTCCATGTGGTATATTTTGTGAGTCACCTTTAGAGAGGGTTAACTATAGTGGACATTCCCTTAATTGGGTCAACCACATTGATGGAACCTCAAGCGGTAATAGCCATTTTCATCATGGTAGCAGCAGCCGCTATATAAATGTCCTTGTGGAGGAAATCTTCACAGGTGTGGTCTCTTGTTGGGCTGTCAAATCTCCCTAGCGGCTCCTGATTGATTAATTTCTCAGACTATGTCAAAACCCTAGTGCGCCTGGATTGGAGTTCACCCTCTTGAGATCACAAAAGTTACAGAGTCATACCATTACTAAAAACCCTAGTGAGGCCAAATTTTCATTTTCTAGGAATATGTGTGTTATTGCAAAACTTTTTGGAACATACACTGTTAGCACTCCTAGGGATTAGCATAATTCAGTCACTTGATTGTTCATGCACAAGGTTGTTTTGTCCCCTATTCATTGTTTTTAGACATGCTTGAAATCACTTGCTTGTTGTTTTGTGTGCTTGTTTATCTATCTGGTTACTAAGAATGAATCAATCCGTTATAATCTTCAAATCTGGACAAACAATTTTCTAAACAATTTGAAACTAAAAATCTCAAAAATTGCAAAATCTGATGTCGAACACCTTTCTGGAGTCAAAATTCATCTTGTAAAGTCAGAAAGTCATACGACTTTTGGCTATTGTCATTTCAGAACCCCCAAATTGTCGTATGGTACCTGGTATATTGTCATACGAGTTTTGCTGCCAGTCAATTCAAAAAAGTCAAAAACCCTGCTATCAACTGTTGTGCGAGTTTTGCAATAGTCGTATGAGTTTGTCAATTGTCATTTCATGCTATAACCACTGTCGTACAAGCCTATAGAGAGTCGTTTGAGAAATTTTGAAAAATTGCCAGAAAGTTGTTAGAACTGTCAGAGACCCAGCTTTTCCAGCCTATTTCCAGAGTCTGTCAAGAAAATCACTATGTCAGGAACAGAGCAACAACTACTGAGAATCCAATCATTTTTCTAAAGTGGCCTTTTGAATCTGATTTAGCCTTTTGTTTAAACGATTTGAGTCTTTATCATCTTGTGTCAAAACCTTGTCATAACTATCAATCTTCAATCCATCTTCAAAATGGCTAAGTGTTGTGAACTCGTGTCCTCTATCTTTTGGGCATCTACCCATACATCCAGGGCACAGTCTCCTTCATTTACATCTAATCTAAGCTTCAATCAATCAAACCTTGACAAGGTTGCATCATTTGATCTTCTTCAATCAGATCTTTCTTCAGTTGTCTTCATCATATTCTTTTGTTTCACCCAAGGTTAATGGTGGAAACTAGAGCTTCCTCTCACAAGAAATCTGGAGAAGTATCCCATCCCATACCTCTGAATACTCTCCAAGCTCCAAATCTTGAGCAACTCTACAATTTTGGACTTTACAAAGACGACGGTCTTGGTAATTTTCGATTGAAAATCGGTTACATTCCTCCATCAACTCACAGAGGTAATCAACAAACTCCTCCTCGATCTATCTCAGGGAGAACTCCTACCATGTCTCAAGCAAGGAAAAACTTTGGCTCTCAAAGAACTCAATCTCAACATGGTGCAAATCAAGAACCTACACCTTCTGAAATTGCTCAATATCAAAATGATGATAACTTCAAAAGAATGATGAGGCATTTCTTGAAAGAAGACAAAGAGGCATACTTTTTACAATTAGCTCATCAAGGAGCTAAACTTCCTCCCAACTTTAATGTTGAAGATATCATTACGCATGAGGAAGAAACTCCACTCATAGCTATGATGAAACAAATGCATGCCATGCAAGTCAAACTTAATAAACTTGAGAAAGAAAAGGAACCCAAGGAGTTCTCCATGGAGGTCCTATGTCCTTTTCCATTTGACAAAGACTTGTACATGCCACCATTCCCAAAAAGAGTGGAGATGCCTAAATATGATAAGTATGATGGACACTTGGATCCTCAAGATCATGTCAGAGAATTTTGTACACAATCTATGGAGTTCATGCATGAACCAACCTATCTGATGCATCTTTTTCCTCGATCTCTGGGAGGAGCAGCCATTCATTAGTTCTCTAGATTGCCTTCTACTATCAAAAATTTTGAGGAGTTGATCAAATTGTTCTATCAGCAATACTCCTACAACATTCAACATCCAGTCACCATGATTGATATCTACAATCTCAAGCAATATCCAAGAGAACCATTCCTAACATTTCTCAAGAGATGAAGGAATAAATTCTCTCTATATGCTAGGCCTATTCCAAAAATTGAGAAGCTAGAAATCTTCATCAATAATCTTATCCCAGAGATTAACTACCCTTTACAAATGCAAGATCATACATCTTTTGATAAGATGGTAGACAATGCGATCAAAATTGAAAAGGTACTTGTGAAAAAAGGAGACATCACACTTCAAAAGGACAAGTATGAATCAAGATCCAGTTCTAAAGACAAGAACAAAAATTGGAACAAGAATAAAGGCATTTTCACAGATGGTGTTGTTGATACTATTCATGCCCCATCAAAGGCACCATCTTTCAATCTAACTATTGGCACCCAAGCCATCAAAGCTTCAGAGCAAAAGGTGTTTGAACCATCTCAAAAGAAGCTAGAATACAAATCTTGGTCCGTTGATAATAAATGAAAGTTCACTCCTCTTGGAGAATCTTTGGAATCAGCTATGAGAACTCTGCTGGCTAATAACGTCATCTCTTTGCCTGAGATCCAACAATCTGATCCTGACCCTAAGCTAAAATGGTGGAGAGAGAATGAATTCTGTGATTTCCATCGGGGTAAAGGTCACAAAAATAATAACTACTTATGCTTGAAACATACTATTCAAGATCTGATTGATAAAGGAGACATCACGATTGAAAATCATAAGAGAAATGATGATCATACAGCATTCACAGAACCATTTTTGAAACATGGTCAAGAAGTTTCATCTTCTCAGCCTAATATGGGGGCAAAGGTCAATTATGCTTACCCTGGAAATAATGTTGTTATCAATATGGTTGAACCTTATCTCTCTAAGCATTGCAATGTCATCACAATTGTGTGAAGAGATAGAGATCATCCTTCAGCTAACGCAGTGACTCGATCACAAGCTCAAGCGCATCTGAACGGACAAATCCCAGATTCATCAAATGTCCCTAAGATGCCCTTCAATCTTTCTTCCGCTTCCAAACAAAAGGCTACTTCTAAATCTTCCAATCCTAAAGATACAAGGCCAACATCTTATAGCATTATTCAACAACTCCAACACACTAATGCAAAAATCTCCATGTTTGATTTGCTTCGGATATCTCTAGCTCATAGAGCTATTCTAGACAAAGCTTTACTCAGATCCAATGTTCTTGACAACCTTGATTTAGATAGGTTCCAGAATATGGTTGGGCATCTTACATCTCCGCAATATATCTCCTTTTCAGAGGAAGATGACAACTCCTTGAGTCACCCACATAACCAGCCCTTGCATATAGAAGTCTTGATCCAAAACTGTAGAGTCAAATGTGTGTTGATAGATGGGGGCACTGGCCTTAACATTTGTTCTTACAGCTTGGTCACACAATTGGGATTTTCAGAATTGGCTATTGATCCTAGAAAGAAAATAACTATAAAAGCCTATGATGAACAAGAAAGATCTTCTAAAGGCACCATTGTCTTACCTATCAGAGCAGGTCCAGTTATCATAGATACTATATGTCAAGTTCTTGATCTACCTTTGGCTTACAACATTCTTCTAGGGAGACCATGGATACATGAGATGAAGGCTATTCCTTCTACATTCCACCAATGTTTGAAATTTCCTTATGAAGGAGTAGAGGTCACTATTCCAGTGGATATATCTACCACTTGCAATACATTGAAGGAAAGTGCAGATAAACTTGTGCCTAATAACAAAGAATCTTCCATTAAGCCAACAAAAGAAGCATCCACATCTAAAATGGAAGATGTTGCAAAAGAGGTCAATATCAAAGAAAATGGTATGGGAGAATATACTATAGAACCAGTCTTATCTTTGACATCTCTACCTATCTCACCTAAGTCTTATGGACAATCTTTAAAACAATCCAAACTAGACTCTAAAGAACCTCTTGAGGAATATAAAAAGAATTTTGTAGCAGAATGAGTCTCCAAGCAAGAATTTGAAGAAGATGAAGTTGTGCTTACATGGCTATACAAAGATGAATCTGAATCTCAAGTTGTTGAGACTAGTAACTCTACAGTATCCAAAATCCCTTCTAAGGCATATGGTACAGGAGATAAACTCATAGCTAAGATGGGATATTCAGGTAAAGGACCTCTAGGAGTTAGAGGAGAAGGTCTTATAACACCTATTTCACATACTGGTAGGGCAAACAAAGATACTGTTGGCTTAGGCTTTAAAAAGAAACCCTTCCACCTCAAAGGTAATTGTTTCCATGTCATAAAGTAGATCACACCAGGAGAACCCCTTCTTAAGAAGGAAGAAACTGAACCATCAGATAGTGATTTAGACAGCTCTGAACTCATTCCTTATGAATGTTTGCCTAAGGAAATCAAAAACCTTCTTGAAGCTGAAGATGATCTAATAAAAAGAATCAATGTAGTAGAAACACAAGAACCTACTATAGAGCAAGAGATAGTTGCAACGCAAGAACTAGCTAATCTCGAAGACAATCAAATAGAAAAAGAGGAAGGTGGTAGTTATTCTGAGACAGATTCCCATGAGTATGAATTCAAATCAGAATCTGAGGGTAATCCTTCTTGGGGTATTCATCCTGACTTTACTCATGTTCTTAGATTTCCTAGAGGCATAGATGAAGAATCTAATGACTATGAATGGGGAGCCATTCCAGAAGAAGATGAGCTTATTACAAAGAAACATGTTGATGTTATTCACCAATATGCACCTAAACCCAACGTAAGTCTAGAGCGAAATGATGAACCTATCGAGTCTGATCCACCAATGGCTGAATTGGACTCCCACAATGACATTGAGCCTATTCACAAATTGAATGTCTTAAGTTGTAATATCACCTTTGAACTCGAGCATCGGGTTAGGACCAATGATGATAGATCCATATCCATAAACACTATCTCCCAATCTTTCACCACTTTGACTATCCAACATCCTAAACTTCTTGATCAAACCTCCACAAATCCAAGCCATGGTATTTATACCTTCTTGAATGACTATGCCCTTGCTTGCTACCTTAATGTAGTTGATCCTATGAGTACTTCCATCAGTGAATCAAGTGTTACCATGATGGAGTCAGACATCAAGTATCTTAGTCAGAAAAATAAGAATAAGAATAAAAAGAAAAGGAGTTCCGAGGGTGAAAACCACTTTGTGGCAGTCTCAGAACCTACAAAAGTAAAAATAAGAGACATATCCAAAGGTGAAAACCTCTCTGAGGTGCCTAAGGATGAGATAATTGATATCCTTCTAAGTCATTTATAGGACAGATCTCCAGTTCTAATTGAGCCCACTCAATCTATCAATTTGGGAACAGCAGAAGAACCACAATTGATCCATGTAGCACAATCTTTATCAGACGAAGAGAAGCAAAAATTTATTACATTCCTTACAGAAAAGAAGATCAAATTTGCATGGAAATATTCAAATATGCCAGGGTTGGATCCTAATCTTATAATGCATCATTTATCTATGGCTCCAAATGTCAAACCTGTCAAGCAAAAATTGAGAAAGATGCATCCTCATGTTGCACTCTTGGTAAAAGCTGAATTAGAAAAGCTCCTGAAAGCTAGATTCATCCGAGTTATTGACTATGCAGAGTGGATCTCTAATATTGTACCTATTTCAAAACTAGATAAATCAATCAAAGCGTGCACAGACTTTAGAGATGTAAACAAAGCATGCCCTAAGGATGATTTTCCATTACCTAACATTGATATGATAGTGGACATGACTGCGGGCTTTGAGATGTATTCTTTAATGGATGGTTTTTCTGGGTATAATCAAATAAAAATTGCTCCAGAGGATCAAGAGAAAATTGCTTTTACATGTGCGTGGGGCACCTTCTGTTGGAATGTCATGCCATTTGGGCTTAAAAATGCTGGTGCTACATATCAAAGAGCAATGACATCTATTTTTCATGACATGATGCATAGGACTATGGACGTTTATGTTGATGATATTTTAGAAAAATCTATGATTAGAGCTGAACATCTAAATGACTTGAGCAAGATACTAGACATAATGGAAAAATTTAGTCTCAGATTAAATCCTAAGAAGTGTGCTTTTGGTGTCACTTCTAGAAAACTCTTAGGATACATAGTCTCAAAGAAGGGCATTGAAGTTGATCCAGCTAAAGTAAAGGCTATCATGGAAATGCAACCTCCAAAGAATATTAGTCAAATGAGGACATTGCAAGGAAGAGTTCAATCTATCAGAAGATTCATATCACAGCTAGCAGACATATCACAACCTTTTACAAAAACATTACATAAAGGTGTGACCTTCGCATGGAATGAAGAATGTGAGAACAACTTTAATCATATCAAGAAGTATCTATCAAATCCTCCTATCTTAATGCCTCCCAGTCCAGGGAAGCCTTTGATCTTATATGTCTCTACTATAGATACATCACTGGGGGCATTGCTTGCACAACATGATGAGAACAAAAAGGAAAGAGCTATATATTATATCAGGAGAACATTGGTTGCATATGAGAAGAACTATTCAATGACTGAGAAAGCTTGTCTAGCTATGATCTTTGAATCATAGAAACTGAGACATTACATGTTAGCTCATACCGCACATTTGGTAGCTAATATTGATCTACTCAAGTACCTTCTAAGCAAAGCTGCCCTCACAGGTAGATTAGCTAAATGGGTCATGCTCTTAAGTGAATTTGACATTGAATATGTGGAATGAAAAGCTATCAAAGGACAGGTTATTTCTGATCAATTAGCAGATGCACCTATGATTGATGATACACCAATGCAAATGGAATTTCTAGATTCCTCTATCATGACTCTTTCTTCTAGAGAATGGCAGTTATTCTTTGATGGCTCCTATACATAGAATGGATCTAGAGTAGGCATATTGTTCATAACTCCTTAAGGATACTCAATCCCAAAAGCATTCAGATTAAAGTTCCCTTGCACAAATAATATTGTAGAATATGAAGCCCTTTTGAATGGTATGAAAATAGCAATTGAATGGAGAGTAATAGAGCTACACATTCATGGAGACTCTCAACTTGTAATCCATCAAGTCAATGATGTGTACCAAACTAAAGATGAAAAGCTCATTCCTTATAAGGGAATGGTAGATGATTTAAAGAAGTATTTCTTATCTATCACATTTGAGAAAATTCCTAGAACAAAGAACAAGGTTGTCGATGCAATGGCAACATTATCTACTTTATTACAGTAGCCTGAACATGAGCTCCACTACGAGTTCCTGGTGGAAGCACTATCTTATCCTGCATATGATTCCCCTAAAACCTGCATGATTTGCACTATTGTTGGTCATGATTCATCTAGATACAAAAACCTATTCTCCTATCTCCAAGACCAAATCATTCCCGATACCTTCAACCGCCATGAAAAGAAATACCTTATCCTGATATGTCATCATTGGTCGTGATCTGTACAAACGAGGTCTAGATGGTATGCTACTTAGATGTTTAGAATGGGAAGAGTCTCAATGTGCATTAGAGGAAGTCATGAAGGTATTTGTGGGTCACACTCGAACGGTTTAATACTAGCTCGAAAACTTATTAGGGTTGGGTACTTTTGGCCTGAAATGGAGAAAGAGTCTATCAAGTTTGCTAAGAACTGTCAAAAGTGCCAAGTGCATGGCAACTTAATTCATGCTCCAGGGAGAGATCTAATTCCCTTTACTACACAATGGTCTTTTCATCAATGGGCCTTTGATCTTATAGGAGCTATACATCCTCATTCTTCTAATGGACATACCCATATAATCACAGCTACAGATTATTTTACAAAATGGGTAGAAGCAGTCCCTTTGACACAAGCAACTGGAAAACAAATATCTATGTTCATCTTGAACTATATCATATGCAGATATGGGATACCTCATTCCATAATCACAAATAATGGTGGACAATTCAAGAACAAATATCTAGATGATTTATGTGCTAAATTCAAGATTACACAACATTGGTCATCTATCTACTATCCTCAAGGGAATGGACAAGCAGAGGCTTCTAACAAGAATCTATTGAAAATCTTGCACCGTATAGTTAATAAAATAGGAAGAGACTGGCATCTCATGATCAATCCAGCTCTCTAGGCCTACAAAACAAGTATCAGAATGCCTACTAGGGCTACTACCTTCACTTTAGTTTATGGGTCTGAAGCGGTACTACCTATTGAGGTTGAAATCCCATCACTAAGAATCAGAATGCATGGTCTAGTAACTAATGATGACTACAAAGTGTCTAGGTTGCAAGAACTTGAACTACTAGATGAGCGCAGACAAGCAATGTATGATCATCTTAGAGTATATCATAAGAGAATGTCTAGAGGCTACAACAAGAAATTCAAACACAGATAATTCCAGGTTGGTGATCTAGTCTTGAGAGAGAATCCTAAAAATCAATCACATCAAGAATGCAAGGGAAAGTTTGAACCCAACTAGCTGGGTCCCTCACTGCTACTTTTAGCTCTGGTGCCTATCAACTCTCAACAACTGAATGAGAGTAGCTCTGAGAACCAATCAATGTTCTCCATCTGAAGAAATTCTACGCCTAAGGCATTCAGTCTATGGTAAAATGTCCTGAAAAAATTCTTTAAAATTGGAAAAAGTCCTGAAAAAATGAACATCTTAGTGAAAACCTAGCAATGGGCACCTTGATGATTCACAAAAAAAAGTAAAAAATATCAAAAGTATCAAAAAAATTGAAAAATATCAAAAGTACAAAAAAAATGGAAAAAATGAAAAATACAAAGAA
Organism: Chamaecyparis obtusa; assembly: GCA_027943335.1. Lineage (NCBI taxonomy): Eukaryota > Viridiplantae > Streptophyta > Pinopsida > Cupressales > Cupressaceae > Chamaecyparis > Chamaecyparis obtusa. The sequence continues at coordinate 1,160,847 of BSBK01006603.1, read as the reverse complement.
AATGAGAAAAAGAAAAAGTGCCTTGGTGAAAATCTGGAAATGGGTGCCTTGGTAACAAAAATAGAATCTCTTCCAAGATGGTGAAAACTTAGCAAACGGGTGCCACTTGTTTCAAAATGCTTCATCTATCAGCACAATCTTGGTCTTTCCAGCTTTTAGTCTTGCTTTAGTTTGTACATACTTCCTGGTTTGTTTCTGCATTCTTGTTTTCAATAAGTCGGTCTGTACACCAAATAGCTCAAGCACCTGTATCCTATTAATGTTCAAACTTGGGGTCAACCAATGTCATATCCTATGGCCTCCAGTGTATCTTAGATGTATCATATCCAGTCAGAGTCCTTTGAAGCTTCATCTGAGTCAGTTAGTCAGTCTTATCTCCAGAAAGGATTTGGCATCTACAACAACGTAATCAAACACAAACTGAAAACAATCAATGCTTTTTACATGCTTTTATCTCCTTGTATGCTTACTGATTTGCATTGATATTTTTTCATATTGTGTCCTTCGAGCTCTTTGATGATGTCCTTTATAGGATTTAGAGAGTGATGACTGGGGGCATAATCTTTTCTTTGTCTTCTGCTTGTATGTGAAAATCTAACAACTTTGGAAATTCTAGATTGAAATGGGGTCCGTCTGTAAGAGCCTCTATCTCGAATTGGATGGTCATGCATACCTCGACCATTGATACCTAGAACATTCAAATAATTTTGATCTAACTATTGTCTTTTTGAGTGAGTTCTTTCTCCTACGGTGAAAAGTGATCTTACCTAAGGATGTGAATGATAAAGGGTCACTACAGGTAATTCACATTGGATTTAGAATGATCTTTTGATTGCTTGATGTGTTTGTAATGCAAGGTGTATTTAGGTCATCATGACATTTATGTTTTGATGCTTATACAAATTGCTATATCAAAATGGACATGATATTCAGGTCATCCTGGCATTTGTGCCTTGGTGCTTATATCTAATCCGACATTCTGAAAACAAAATCAATATTCATATATCCATGATTTCCTGATCAGTGGGTGTTGTATTGATTCCTACGCATACAAATTGATATTCATATGTCTATGGTTTCATAACTAGTGGGCATTGTATTGATTTATCCAGTTACCTAAAAATTCAATGATGAAATCGACCGACACATGATCAGTGACTAGGTCCTAGGTCTTAGATTGCATTTTTACATGTTTCTTTGCATTTTGCATGTTTGCATGATCTCACAATGGCTAAACAAACTTCAATGCTTAAACAATTCTTCAAATGTCTCTTCAAATCTAACAAGAGCTAAAACCTAACTCGAAGGTCTCTTCATAGACTCGCAAGCAGTTATCCTCCTGGGTTAAATATCCTTTTGACATAAGACTGAGTACTTGTCTTCATCAATACCTGCAAAACATATCATATGTATCATTGCATTTACATTTCATATCATAATCATCTATTGCATTACAATTCATCCATGTGCATAAGCATAAATCATACATACATCTTTCCATAATCAAATAAATTTGCATAACATCCATACATATGAAAGAAATCATTGCATTTGCATATATCCATACATACATTCTATACTACTCATAGCATAAACATCACATTATATCATCATAAATTGAAACATGACAAGTACAAGTGAAGTCACAACCAAAATATCGATCTCATATATATATATATATATCAAAAATCTTGAACTAGTCAGGGGTGCACTACTGGCACAATGTACAAAAGAATACGCTCATGTGAGTTATCAAAGTGAGAACAGTATATCAATGATCAAAAAGAGTATAGTATATCAATGTATCAAAATAAATCAGCTATCAGCATGATCCTCTGCATCTGGTGGCAGAGGAGGTTGTGCATCTAGTATTGCCTCTACTCTGGGTGCTCTGGCTCCCTCTGATGCCATCATGTATTGTGAATAGGAGGGAACTCTCTGTGCAGCAGGAACAACTATATAATATGTGGACACATAGTAAGCTGTATGGGAGGTCTGATGAATCACCTCTACATGAAGCTCAATCCACTGTCTATCTACCTCTATGTATCGCTCCTCCCATCAAGCACTGTGCACCTTTAGGTCCCTGACCTGTGCACTAAGTCATCTAATAGTCTCCTGTGGAGTGGGAGGAACAGTAGGATCAACATCTAGCATCTTAGTATCTAGGGCAGTCTGCTCTATGGTCTCTTCCCTCTGCGCCTTATGACATCTTATCTCAGCACCTAAATCAAATCCAGTATCATCCTATAAGGGATCAGTATCTCCACCTACCACCTACTCAGCTACCAGTACCTCATCAACTGAACCAACTCCACCTAATGTACCGCCCTCTCCCCTAGTCTGTCTATGAGAACTAGTAGATCTGCCTACTGTGGAACTAGTGGGACAAGGGGGCCTCATCTATCTTGATGGTCTCTATGGTGGAGCCATCGCTTTGGGTCTCAGAGGTGTGGGATGTATAATGGGAGCCTGTGTAGGTCTAGGACCCTATCCCATCAGAGTACTTGTAACATCCATCACCTCCTCCATGGAGGGTATCAGCTTGGTCGGATCAGAAAATCTATGAATGGGATGGTCAGCAAGCCAGGAAATGAATCCATCTGTAACACCAGCATCGAGTACATCTGGTCTATACTCCCAATCCCTACCAACAATAGCATTGTACTCCTGTGAACACAAAGCATAAGAGATCCTTTGTGTCCATCTGAGTCCAATTTCATGCCCTATCCGAGCATAAGTAGCATAATCCTTTGGGGCATCCTATATACGTCCATATTGCTACTAGACCCTGGTAATCAGGAACCTCTCTATAGTGGAGGATGACCTCCCAATTAGTACATGACTCTGAAAAAAGAAACTAAACTGCTCTCGAGCAGTAGGCCAAGGATCAATGGCTACATATGGTCTCCAGTGCACAAATGTCATGTCATCGAGGCATCATCTCCAGTACTTAGTATGGCCCATCCATCCCTGTATAACATATCCAACATATATATAAATAACAAGCTCCTCAGGCTGCCTCTGTGTAGTACATACTGGTCTCAACACTGGGATATGCTCCCACGCCTAGATCTGTAGAACTAAGGCCCCAGCTGCAAAAGACTTGCTCTCCTAATACAATACCTCGTGCATCTTGGAGAACATATGGGCCAAAAGACACTGACCCCAAGCCAACTCAGAGGGAGTGGCCATCAAAGTGCTACCATAGGGGCCCAGCCCATCAAAAGACCGTTCTGCTGATTAGTCAGACATGATAATACCACCAATCATCTCGGCAATGATGCACTCCATCCGGTGTGTCTGTCCATATCTCTACACTATGGTCTCCCAGGAAATGGAGGAAATCATCTGAGTATCATCTCCAAAGAGACGTCTAAAAGCTAATAAACCTGAGTTCCCTGAACTCACATACTCTAGCCGCCGGCTTGCATGGAAACGAATGTGCAGTATACGATACACATCCTCAGGGGTAATAGTGATCTCCCCAATCGGTAGGTGGAATGTCTGGGTCTCCGAATGAAATCTCTCAATCAAAGCAGTCAAAAGTCTATGATTTACCCTAATCTTAGGTAAATGTATCAAGTACTCAAATCCACAAGAAGCAAGGTGGACCCTCATAGGGTCTGGCAGTGACACACATAGTCTCTGCATAACAAGATGAGAGATCCGTACATGAACATCTGGATATATAACCTACATAGTACAGAAACAAGGAATCCTATCAGTAATTTGGTCACACAACAGGTTACAAGGGCAGAAATGGGGCAGTTCATTATTTCAAAAGGTAGGTTAATAGGTCAACAATCAGGCTACAGCATCAGAAAATTCAAAAATTTGACCTAATACTGAGTTTTAAGCTCACTATTTTCCATATGACATTTTAGACTGGTAGGAAGAGTCGTACGAGTTTCTACATCATCCCATACGACAAAGCATAGTGGCACGACAATGCATCCCTCATCGTACGAGTTATGAGGGACCCGATGAAATGTTGTACGACTCATGGGTCCCTCTGATATGAGTCATGGGGGCTTATGAGATGACAACCTATCTACAGTTGAAAAGTCGTATGAGTCCCGCTGGGGAGTTGTACAAGTTTCTGTGCATGCAAAATTCAAAAATGGAAAAACATATGAAAAATCCTACAAATGCTATAAAACATGGAAAAATTGAATTTTTAGCAAAGCACAGAGGTCCACCTACTGGATGTCCGTACTACCGAGGTCTCTGGTGTCTTTGATTGCACTCAAATCGATGCAAACTCATAGGTACCTTTGGTTCTACCATTTTCTCACTCAGAGGGCTCCACAAGTTTCTAAAGTCAAAAAGTTGAAATGAATTGAAAATGACCCTTCAGGCCTTTATATAGCTTTTGACCTAATTTTCAAAAGTGCTCCGTTTTTCATGAAAATTGCACCCCTAGCTAATTTGGACGTTCTGAATTCATTTTTGAGGTCAAAATGGAAATCTGAGATCATTTAGTATGTCAAAATCATGATTTAAAATTTTCGGACCCAAGACAATCTACTACTTGCATAATCAACCTTCAATCATCACAGAAATCTAGTATTCAACTTAACTAATTATCTTACATCAAACTATCAAAATTTCAACTTGGTCACCCATGGTCAACTCATGGTCAAATCTAGTCAAACTTGGTCTCCTGGACCTCCAAATGATGCAGAATGCATTTTCAAACGTGTTTAACCACTTCTTACATCAATTAACATGCTTCTAAACTATAAGGCTAACTTTTCTTGTCAGATTTCAATTTTTATCCCGAAGGGGGCATGGTATTGCAAATCATTCAAAGTCTGTAATCTAAATTTGAAATCATATCTTTCCTCAGTAATCAAGACAACAACCACGTCTAGTTGTTGATTCATCAAAAGACCTCATCGCTTGGGGCAAATCAATCATCACTTGGGGCATATCAGATTCATCGAGATCCATATCAATCTAGTATTCTCTTAATCTTGTAAACTATATCAGTCTTTTGTAACCATCAGTTCATTAGTGTTATTTCCTTAGTTCTTCGTAATTGAAGGGTTCAAATGTGATACCAATGTGATTCTTATCGACAATCGGGTCTGGAATCGGTCACTCACTTCTTCACAATCATAAGGTTCAAAATCAAGTTTTTTGACACTTTTTCACAATCATCGATTCATTTGTCAAAACACCTGATTCTAAACCTTATGATTGTGAAGAAGTGAGTGACCGATTCCAGACCTGATTGTCAATAAGAATCACATTGGTATCACATCTGAACCCTTCAGTTACGAAGAACCAAGGAAATAACACTAATGAACTGATGGTTACAAAAGACTGATATAGTTTACAAGATTAAGAGAATACCAGATTGATATGGATCTCAATGAATCTGATATGCCCCAAGCGATGATTGATTTTCCCCAAGTGATGAGGTCTTTTGATGAATCAACAACTAGACATGGTTGTTGTCTTGATTACTGAGGAAAGATATGATTTCAAATTTAGATTATAGACTTTGAATGATGTGCAATACCATGCCCCCTTCAGGATAAAAATTGAAATCTGACAAGAAAAGTCAGCGTTATAGTTTAGAAGAATGTTAATTGATGTAAGAAGTGGTTAAACACATTCGAAAATGCATTCTGCATCATTTGGAGGTCCAGGAGACCAAGTTTGACTAGATTTGACCATGAGTTGACCATGGGTGACCAAGTTGAAATTTTGATAGTTTGATGTAAGATAATTAGTTAAGTTGAATACTGGATTTCTGTGATGATTGAAGGTTGATTATGCAAGTAGTAGATTGTCTTGGGTCTGAAAATTTTAAATCATGATTTTGACATACTAAATAATCTTAGATTTCCATTTTGATCCCGAAAATGAATTCAGAACGTCAAAATTAGCTAGGGGTGCAATTTTCATGAAAAACGGAGCACTTTTGAAAATTAGGTCAAAAGCTATATAAAGGCCGGAAGGGTCATTTTCAATTCATTTCAACCTTTTGACTTTAGAAACTTATGGAGCCCTCTGAGTGAGAAAATGGTAGAACCAAAGGTACCTGTGAGTTTGCATCGATTTGAGTGCAATCGAAGACACCAGAGACCTCGATAGTATGAACATCCGGTAGGTGGACCTCTGTGCTTTGCTAAAAATTCAAATTTTCCATGTTTTATAGCATTTGTAGGATTTTTCATACATTTTTCCATTTTTGAATTTTGTATGCATGAAAACTTGTATGACTCCCCAGCGGGACTCGTACGACTTTTCAACTATAGATAGGTTGTCATCTCATAAGCCCCCATGACTCGTATCAGAGGGACCCATGAGTTGTACGACATTTCATCGGATCCCTCATAACTCATACGATGAGGGATGCATTATCGTGCCACTATGCTTTGTCGTATGGGATGATGTAGAAACTCGTATGACTCTTCCTGCCAGTCTGAAATGTCGTATGGAAAATAGTGAGCTTAAAACTTAGTATTAGGTCAAATTTTTGAATTTTTTGATGTTGTAGCCTGATTGCTGACCTGTTAACCCACCTTCTAAAATACTGAACAGCCCCATTTCTGCCCTTGTAACCTGTTATGTGACCAAATTACTGATAGGATTCCCTGTTTCTATACTGTGTAGGTTATATATCTAGATGTTCATGTACAAATCTCTCATCCTGCTACGCAAAGACTATGTGCGTCCCTGCCAGACCCTATGAGGGTCCACCTTGCTTCTTGTGGATTTGAGTACTTGATACATTTACTCGAGATTAGGGTAAATCACAAACTTTTGACTGCTCTGATTGGGAGATTTCATTTGGAGACCCAGACATTCCACCTGCCGACTGGGGAGATCACTATTACCCCTGAGGATGTGTAACCCATAGCCAACCCCATGCTTTGATTGACTGAAAACTAACAATGGTATGAAAGTCATACTTCTTAGGTCCTCTCAAACCTATCAAAGCCTTAGTAAAATCTACTAGTATCCATCCTAATCCTATTGGGTCTCTTCACATACACACACACACTAGGGACTAAACTAAGTCCTTATTGGACAATGACTTGGCTAAGGTCACTACAAGCCAAAACTAGGAGTTAGGTTGGCCAAGAACCTAGGTGCTCCTGCACCATACTCCCCCTGCAAAAAGAAGCTAAGTGCCATTAGGAGACAAAAGTGCCAAATCAATTCCTAGCTTCTTGAAACTATTCTCTTCTATCCATTGAGCCTCTGATTTAGGTAGAGACTTCCAATTCACAAGGTCCTCCATGTAGACCCCATTCCTAGTTTGTTTCTTCACCCTTGAGTCTAGTATCTTCTCATCTTGGGGCTTCATTGTGACTGGTAATTTGAGGTCTCTGATATTAGCATGGATATTTGGACTGTGTTCTTCCTCTTTCACATCAGTTCTGTTGTATCTAATCAAGTCTTGTACATTGAAAACTGGATATATGGATAGGTCACTAGGTAGGCCTAATTTGTATGCATTTGAGCCATACTTGGCTAGAACCTTACATGGTCTAGCTCTTCTCATTTGGAGCTTTCTGGGTATGTCCTTCTAAATCCTTGCCTTATTGAGGTGTTCCATCACCGAATCTCCTACCTCAAACTGAAAATTCTTTCTTCTTTCATCAACTCTAGTCTTCACCTTTTGATTGGCTTCTACCAATGTCCTCCTTACCTGTTCATGTACCTCTTGCATAGATTGAGAAAAGTCATCAGCATGAACACTCACTCCCCCTTGATTACCAAGTTCTCTAAGTTCACAAACACCTCTTGGGTGCATGCCATAGACCACTTCAAATGGGCTCTTGCCTGTAGACCTATTTATACTGTCATTGTAAGTAAATTCATCTTGTGGTAACACCTAGTCCCACACTTGTCCATACTCCTTTGTAATACATCTTAAGAGGTTTCCCAACACTCTATTTATCACCTTTGTTTGGCCATCCATTTAAGGATGATAAGCTGAACCAAATGCAAGGTTGGTGCCTAGTCTCTTCCACAAAGTCTTCGAGAAGTGTCCCATAAACTTAACATCCCTATTTGACACTATGTTGATTGGTAAGCCATGAATCCTTGCCACTTCTTTGAAGAAAAGATGTTCTATACAGTTGGCACCATGTGTGGTCTTACATGGTATGAAATGGCTCATTTTACTAAACCTATCGACCACCACAAAGGCACTATCAAAACTAGTAGTAGTCTTAGGCAAGCCTACTATAAAATCCATACTTAGACACTCCCATGGCCTATTTGGGATTGTAAAGGCTGATATAACCTTGCATTGGTAGATGTGCCTTTAGCTTTTTGGAAAACAATACATTTCTCTACATACCTCCTAACATCTCTTGGCATCTTGGGCCAATAGTAAAACCTTTACACTAGGTCCAATGTCTTATTCAAGCCAAAGTGTCCACTAAGGCTCCCATTGTGCTTTTCTTGTATAAGGATCTCCCTCATTGAACCTTTGGGTACACATAACTAGTTACCCTTAAATAACAAACCATTATTCAATGTGTAGTCAGCAAACTCACTATGAAAGTGATTCTCAAAGTCCTCACATACCTTATACACCTTGGATAATTCCTCATCCTCCTTGTAAAGTTCTTTAAATCCTTCTACACCAATTCTTTGAAGCTAGATTTCTTGGACATTCAGCAACCTTCGGCTAAGAGCATCAACTACCTTATTATTAAGACCCTTCTTATGTTTAATGGTAAAGGTATAGACTTGAAGAAACTCCATCCACTTGATGTGTCTATGACTTAGCTTGTCTTGAGTGTTGATGTAGCTTAATGCTTGATTATCTGTATAGAATACAAACTCCTTAGGAAATAGGTAGTGCCTCCACTTTTTAAGTTCTTGGATCAATGCATAGAGCTCCAAATCATATGAGGAATACCTCGATTTAGCCTCATTCAATCTCTCAATAAAAAATGCAACTGGTCTTCCTTCTTGGTTCAAGACTGCTCCCACTGCTATGTTGCTTGCATAACATTCAACTATAAATAGCTTGTCAAAGCTTGGTAGGACTAGGATAGACTGAGTTGTCACTCTTTGTTTCAATTTTTCAAACCCTTCTTGAGCTTCCTTGGTCCACAAAAACTTGGTCTTAGCTCCTCCTTTAATTGTATTGAGAAAAGGTGCACATATCTCACTAAATCCTCGTATGAACTTCCTATAGAACTGAGCTAATCCATGGAAGCTCCTCACTTCTATCCCTATTTTATGAGTGGGCCAACTTATTATGGCTTCCACTTTACTTGGATCCATCTTAAGGTCACCTTGATACACCACAAATCCTAGGTAGACAAGTTCTTATTTGAGGAATTCACTCTTCTCTAGATTGATGACTAGTTTCTCCTCATGTAACCTTCTTAGGACAACCTCTAGGTGCTGCATGTGTTCCTCCTTGGTCTTGCTAAAGATTATAGTATCATCTAAGTACACCACAACAAACCTACCTATGTAATCCTTTAGGACCTCATTCATTAATCTCATGAATGTACTAGGTGCATTTGTAAGCCCAAAGGGCATGACTAACCATTCATAAAGACCCTCATTAGTTTTGAAGGCTGACTTCCACCCATCCCCTTCCTTCATCCTAATTTGGTGATACCCACTTTTAAGATCAATTTTGGTGAAGTATTGAGACCCCCCAAGATAATTCATAAGGTCTTCTATTCTAGGGATAGGAAACCTATATCTAATGGTTATCCTATTGATTGCCCTAGAATTAGTAAATAACCTCCACTTACCTCCCTTCTTTGGTGCCAAAACCACTGGGACAACACATGGGCTAATTCTCTTTCTTATCAACCCTTGATCAAGAATTTCTTGAATATGCCTTGCAATTTCTTTGTTCTGGTCCGAGGTCACTTTATATGTTGCTTTGTTAGGCAAAGATGCTCTAGTTACAAAGTCAATTTGATGACTAATTTCTCTTTGAGGAGGAAGATAATCTGGTGTCCCATCACTTATTATGTCTTTAAATTGATCCAATAGGTGTTGTGTTTCTTTTGGCAATGTAGGGTGTAGTACCTTGGTCTCTTCCTTGTGTTTTAGGACTATGGCTAGTCCAACCCCCTCCTCTTCCTTGATTTCATTCAATAACTCATTCCCACTCATCAAAAGTACATTAGGATCACTTGAACTTGTAGCTCCTTCCTCCACAAGTGACAGTATTTTATAGGTCACTCCATCTTTCTTGAAGTTGTATATATTCTTCTTCCCATGGTAGATTGCATCCCAATCATATTGCCATGGTCTTCCTAATAGAAAATGGCAAGCATCCATTGGTAGTATATCACACAACATCTTATCTTGATATCCACCTATCATGAACTCCACCCACACTTGTTCATTCACTAGAACATTATGCCCCTTGTTTAACCAAGTCACTTTGTAAGGATGTGTATGAGGTATCCTCACAAGTTTTAGCTTTTGGAATGCTTCCTTCAAGATTATGTTATCAATTGAACTTGAATCAATGATAAATTTACAAACTTTTCCAAGGATCTTGCATTTGAACCTAAAGAGAGCCCTTTTATGCTTAGGTTCCTCCTTGACTAGCTTCTTGATTAGAACCCTCCTAAACATGAAGTTCTCACCATGTTCTGAATCCAAACTAACCTCAGGTGATTTCACACTACTCACTTCCTCTTGTGCATAAGCTATCTTCTTCTCCCCTTGTGAGCTAGAAGCTTTGTCAGGGCACCTATAGGCAGGGTGGCCTAGTTGACCACAATGGTAGCACTTCATGTTTGCAAAGTGTGACCCTCTACTGAAACTACTTGATTTGCCTCTTCCACCTTGGAATCCTCTACCTCTACCACAATTTCCTCTTCCACTTGGGTCATTGATTTTCTCAACCAGCTTAGAGTCTCCTTGACTTCTTGGTTCATTACTCCTGCCACCATAGCCACCTCTATGTCCTCTAGAGTCTCTCCCTCTGCCTCTTCCTCTTGGGTTAGAGTCTTTTTTCTTCTTATTCTTCTCTTCTACCTTAAGTGCTAATTGGAAGCACTTGTGGATAGTAGTAGGAGTCCACAAACTAATCTCCTCTTGGATACTCCACCTTAATCCACCCAAGTATCTAGCAACTCGGATACTCTCCTCTTCTTGAACTTTGGACCTCAAACAAAGTTTTTGAAACTCCTCAATGTAAGAGGCCACATCCATCTCCTTTTGTCTAAGATTTTGCCTCTTCTTATGAATTTATATCTCATGATCCTCTGGTAGGTAATTATCCTTGATCTTTGTGACCATAGCTCTCCAATTGGCTAAGGGTCTTTTCCCCTCTCTTTCCCTCTCTTCTTGAAGGAACTTCCACCATATTAGGGCTAGTAACCTTAGCCTTGACTTGGCTACCTTCACCCTTTTGTGCCTCTGAGACACCTTCACACTCAAAGTGATTCTCCATCCCTGGAATCCATTCCATAACTAGCTCTGAATCCATCTTGCCAATGAACAGGGGTATCCCCTCAAGTGCTTTGCCTCCTAATGCCTTAATTGCTTTTAGGAAGGGTTCTTCTTGTATAGGTGGATCTGGTTCAGGGATGTAATCATCCTCAGCTATTGCTTTACCTTTGTCATCTTCAACTTTCAACTTCTCCTTCATTTTACCAGCAGTCTCTGCCACTTCATCAAGCTTATCTTTCAAAGCTTCAATAGTCTCCTCTAGGATCCTATTTCTTTATTTTTGTTCAACCACTTCTCTGGCCAATTTAGCATTGGTCACCATAATTTTATCCCCAATGGATTCACTTCTTTTTGACATACACTTTCCAATTCCTAAGCCTTTCAATGGCTCTGATACCAATTTGATAGGGAGGTCTTTGCTACCTAGTCCTATTCTACTTAGGAATTGCTTTAGGGCTTCTCTTTCCCTATTCTAGGGTTCTCTTAGACCCTATTCACTAAGGGATTCTTACCAATCTCCTCCTCTCCACTAGAACTCACCACCAAGGTGTATTTTCCTTTCTTGTCCTTAATCTCCTTCACATGAACTAGACCATGGAATTCATCCTCTTACAAAAAACTTTCTATTTCTTTGAAATTATGTTACAGGACTCTCTTTCTATTTTTTTTTACTAAATTTGAGGTGCTCCACCATGCATCTACCTTACCCCACAATTCAATCTCCAAAAACTAAGCCTAAAGTCCTATTAGGCCTTTGTAGGTCTCCCAACTCACCTTTTAAGGCATAACTCCACAACTTCTCAAACAAATTGACAAAATAATAACATATTCTTACACCCTTTTCAGAGTTCTCATGGATTCACAAGTCCTTGGGTCCTCAAGGCTTCCGTACTGTACCTTCCTACAATCAAGCCTATTTTCTAGGCCTAATTAGATCTCACTACTTTTCAGTGAGGGTTTGATGTCTACACCTCTTGTTGGATTGGTCAAAGGCTCTCCTTCTTTGGATTGAGTCTTTGATCACTAAAATCCACTATTCTGCACTTGGATTGACTTCATCAATCCCCGAGCCCTCTCTCATTTGCTAGATCACTATCATGCTCCCTAACCGGGCATGCTCTGGCTCGCCTAGGGCCTGACCCAAAAATTCCTTCCACTAAAAATTTGTTCATACAAATACATATTTAAAAGGTATATACAATTCCCTAACATATTCTAGAAGGTTGTATAGTTCCTTCCATGGGATTTCATGTTAGAGCCATTTTATAGACCTCTACTCTGAATGCACGAGGAAAATGGTCACCATGGAGGATTTTATTAACACTCCAAAAGAACCTAGCTAATCAAACCAGAACACAAAACAACTTAGAAAACTATAAAGAACAATTACATGCAAAGGAAATACTATGGTCTAATCCATTTATGAAGGATAGTCGAGCTTCTATTCTCTATCACGCTGTTACAGTCACACCAGTCTAATACAAAATGAAAACTAAACTATTTAATGAGATCCAACCATATGTTTTGGTTGTAAAATACCATATATAGCTTCAAACAACTGAGCTAGGTCAGTTAGAAACCCCTAACTACCTCTGGCTCTCAGACAGTCACTTTGACAAATTGTTGTCATTGACAACTTTTACAATTTTGATGACAACTTTTCTCAAGCCATCCTAATAGGTCTTAAGTGACCTCTAAGGCTAATTTCTTCTTCTTAGGACCATTTATTTTCTTATTTTCTCATTTCCCATAGCCAACCCCATGCTTTGACTGGCTGAAAACTAACAATGGTATGAAAGCCATACTTCTTAGGTCCTTGCAAACCTATCAAAGCCTTAGTAAAATCTACTAGTAACCATCCTAATCCTATTGGATCTCTTCACACACACACACTAGGGACTAAACTAAGTCCTTATTGGATAGTGACTTGGCTAAGGTCACTACAAGCCAAAACTAGGAGTTAGGTTGGCCAAGAACCTAGGTGCTCCTGCACCATTGAGCATGCACCTTTTTCTTCAAAAAAGGAAATATGACTAGAGGAGCATAAATTTGTCCTTCTGAATTGGCATATTAAAAGGTCAAATGATAAGTTGTGGTGTGAAGTAGAGGGCATAAATGGTCACATCACAAAAACAAAGATTGAGGTAATTATAAATTACCCAAATAGTAAAGGAGAAGTTACAAATTATACCATATATGTACCCCTCTCCGCTTCTAAGTTATAAATTTTCACTTTTGCAATAGAAAATGAGAATCAAGATCCAAAAGTGGAATTTTTTTATGACACCAATTTCAGACCTAATCTAATTAAAAAATAATTTGGGAGCGTAATGGTTGTGAATGAAGCTAATCAACTAGATTATTTCACAACACCGCCCAAACCTTACCTTTAAAGTCTCTCAACCAAAGAGATAAGAAGGAGAAGACACAAGAAAATGTGGTGAGATTCTGTAATCCTTAGAATCTTTCACCTGAGAAAGAATCCATGCAAATACAAAGGACCCTTTTTTAGCCTCTTATTAATGGGTGTCTGACTCGTGTGAATAAAGATGAAGCACTAGACAATTTAATCATTTTTAGGAGAGAAGAACTTCTGATGACTAGGTTTGACTACATGATGGTGGAATGTCAAATTAACCAGTCTCAATTGATAATCAAGTGTATAAAGATTGATTCATCTTGTTATTCAGAAAAGGTATGTATAATTCCTAGTGTTTCTTTCCTACCTAGTAATAAAATTAATAATATTATGGAAGTCGCACTCGAGGCCAAAAAAGTTACTCATTATAGTCTATAAGTTTATGATGAGAAATGGTTTTTTTTGGGTAGATGAATGTCCACAGATTCGCCTAGTTTTCTTTCATCCTATTGGTCAATATTAATTTCTTTTCCTAGTGGTTTCCTCTAACCATGATATATGTCCATGACACTGTATTTCATAAATTTTCATACTTCTCATAGCATGTCAATGGTTTCACATGAACAACCTGAGGTGTTCCTTAAGTGAGGGTCTTCTTGCCCTAGTTATAAATAAAATCTTTGGTGTGTTGTAGGTATAGTTTATTTTTGGTTTGTTGAGCCTTGGGCTTCTCCTAGTTCCCCTCCATACCCTTTGCAAGAAGCTCCCCATTTTATAACACCACTTGACTCTATAGCTCAATATACAAGACACTTCTTTATTTAGAAACCAAAATTATCTTTATTCTTGCGGTCCTTGTCCTTAATTAGAGCTTGTTGTTACCCCAAAATTTGAAATTTTTGGTCTCTTCTCTTTCCCAAGTTTATTTTCCACTTTTGGCTCAACATATTTATTGTTGGCCTCATTTCTCTTATTGAGTACCCAATCGGCTAACTTGTTAGAAACCCACACTCAAAATTTCATTCACCCAAAATTTAGAAAGCTCTCAACTTCACCAACTATGTTAACTCCTCACCATCAAATGGGACTAAAACCCTAACTTCCTAACCTTCACGATAGTTTGGGGTATTGAAAGAGTCCCTGATTGTTGATAATGCATCTTTCCTCTAGATGGTCGATAAGTTGAGGAAGTGATTGAATCTAAGCTTTTCCATCTTGGTAATTAAATCGCATCACCTGCTAACTCTATGACTATACTGTGTAGTACATTTTTTGAGATGTAATATTTTCAAATCTTGGGAAATTACAACTCTTAAATGACAAGCGTAATGAAGTGGATTTACTGAGACTACAACATGATTTTTAATAAGTAAAAATCATTATTATCTAATTTCGAAATTAAATGAGCATAAATTTTGGCTACAAGGAAAGGTGGTGGTATTTATGAGTTCAATTTTCCATTAGCCAAAATTCTTTTTCTAAGAAATGGGGCTCCTTGCAAGCAACAAAACTTGGAATGAATAGCCCGTGCATGTTGTACAAATTGACTTGAATTGGCCCGAAGTGGAACAAGTTGATATCATCTCCCAAGCATATTATATCTACTATAAATTATAAAACCTTAAAATAACATCTAATTAATTTTATTTTTCAAGCATATTTATTAGGAAATAAATAAAAATCATTTAACAACATAAAAAAAAGGGAAGTAAGAATAGTATAGATTCCAACAATAAATAAATTTAAGTTTCTATCATTCTTGCAATACATATATTTTCAATAATGTGTCTTGTTTTTCAATTGATGAAGAGATTGGTCAATACCTCTAGTCTCTTAATTTGCTTAGGAGACTCTCATTTACACCTAAAATGTCTAAGTTGGTTAATGTAAAATAATGTTTGATAAGAGGTCATTGTCTATGATGATATTCATATATTATTGATAGTTCTCTTCTTCAGATGCTATATCAAAAGTTTCAAATAGAAACTTGCATTAATATAAGGTGTAACTCATATGTGGAGAATGAAATCACTTGCAAGTGCTCTTGACATATATCCTTATGGATTGAAGACT